>JAZAVI010000105.1:0-60000 GCA_036326025.1 Chrosomus eos | reverse complement strand
CTACAAGACTGTGTAGCTTTGTTATTTTGGTTTATATAAGTCTGTAGGTTTTTTTTTTTTTTTTGGCTGTGCATGTGTTAAAACAAATTATTGTAACTCATTACTTTTCACAGTGGTGGTAATGTAACACTTTTGATATAGGAGTAAACTCTGAATGAGATTAGTGAATGAACAAGCATTATGATGATTTTTTCATTATAATCAATATAAAAATTCACAAAGTCATTCACAAACTGTGTGTGCACAAGTGTGACTTACAAAAACACAGTTCAAGCGGCAAAAAAGAAAAAAAAAAATATTAAAAAGTCTTCTTCTTTTCGTTTTATGGCAGATTGCCATAGACATATACACTAGACGTCACCTTGGCTACAGCAGTTCATTGGAACGAATGCGTCAACAGAGCCGCCATCTTTGATCAAGGGGAGCCCCTCCTCTTTATGCATCAGCGTCAATGTATAGGCAAAGGTCTAACGAAAAAAATACCCATAAATCGTCATGAATGCGATTTTCTAGTTTTTTGGTTCGTTCCAACAGTCAGACATGTATTTATCATCGAGTCCAGAGAAATTTATAAAAAAAAAATTTTTTTAAAAAACATTCTTCCTAGTTCAGATTTCGTTCGTGAACATCCATACGCAGCACAAAAGTCCGGCATCATCCATGAATTTGAAGTACAGGCGGAGATAGCAGTGTTACCTAGATACTTCCTATGACAAGACCCCTGTTCCAAGATGGCGGCGGTTTTGACGCATGCTTAGAACCCCCAGGTGACATCTAGTGTATATATCTATGGCAGATTGCAACCATGACCATGAAGGTGCATACCGCCACCTACTGTATCGGAGTATGTGGCATGAACTATGTTCGTTGGGACTACTTTATAACAAACAAACACTGCAGTCCTACAATAATCACCATCATCTCTGCAGTATACACTGAAGGTAATAAAGCGACCTTGAGCCTCTGGAAAGGCGCTATATAAATAAAACTTCTTCTTCTTCTTCTTCTTCTTCTTCTTCTTCTTCTTCTTCTTCTTCTTCTTCTTCTTCTTCTTCTTCTTCTTCTAATCAGGTAATCTTTTCCCAATGCATATATTCATTGTTGGTATATATATTCCATTGTCATACTATTACCCTTATTTTAATTTTTAAATCTTTCTGATCTATCATTAAAAGGTAAAAACAGCCAAAATAAAGTATTTTTTATACCTTTCCATTATACCAATGTCTGGAGTCCAAAACATATTTTTAGGGGCTGCATATGATTTGATTCCACAATATTGTTTAGGAGACCACGTCATATTGGAATTTGGCCAACCCTGGAAAATTAGATGAAGTTCAGAGTGATTATAAGACAGATATTGCACAGTAAATTCCCCAATGTTGAATTAACACCGTTCTATTTCGTTCTTCCTGACCGCCAGAGGCAGGGCTTCACACTGGATACTATCTCTTGTTGCAAATGCATACACAGCAAAACCTCCAGTGTTAAATTAACACTCTGAGAGCGGACTCATATAAACACGGAAGCAGTGTTAAAGTAACACTGAAGCAGTGTTAAAGTTAATTAAGTGAATAATTGAGTGATGATTGAGCATTATTGAAGACACCTGATGTTAAAAAGCAGAATCACTGAAGGAGAAAACCGTAATTTTAAGTCACCATTATGGATATCAGTGTTTGCTTTAGTTGGGCTCTTGACCCTTAAATCATTAACTTTTGAATTTTTTTGGCTGCTGTGCGTGAGTTATAACAGCCAGATGAACAAATAGATAAGGTGATCTAATGGTGTAGGTTGTGTTTTAACATGATCATTATATCACAATCATTTGACCTGAATCACTAAACTCATAGGCCAATTTCTGAGTTAAGTTTACATTAATTAATTATAGCAGCACTGTCCTTGTATGGCATCATATTATTAGCCTTTTCAATGAAATCAAGGGATCAAAAAGAGAAAAAAAATACTTCAAAAAATGTATGTTGGCACACATAGACATCAAGAATTAGTGTATGAATCTCAGCAATGGTGACAAACAGATCACCTCTGAACATAAGCTCATTATTTATTCATGCAGCAATGCATGATGGGAGCCATGAATGAGTTTTGATTGGTGGCACCCAGAATGCACTGCAACATGCTTTGTAATTGTCACCATTGTTGAGATTCACAGGCTGATTCTTGATGTCTTTGTGTCTAAAAACTGAATTAAATAAAAAAAATGTTTTTTGTATATGAGATGTGTATAAAAATTTCTTTGGATAACTTGGAAAAGTTTAAAACACTATGCAGTACAAGAATATTGCTGCTTTAATATATATATTTAATATATATATACTCATTTATTTATTTATTTATATTATATATATATATATATATATATATATATATATATATATATATATATATATATATATATATATATAATATAAATAAATAAATAAATGAGTATATATATATATATATATATATATATATATATATATATATATATTATATATATATATATATATAAATGAGTTCAGTGATTCAGGTCAAATGATTGTTAAACAATGAATATGTTTAAACGCAACTAACAACATCAGATCATCTTTTCTATTTGTTCATCTGGCTCCTGTTATAACTCCTGTACAGCAGCCAAACAAAATCTAAAGTTAATTATTTAAGGGTCAAGAGCCCAACTAAAACACACACTGATCTCCATAATGGTGACTTCCGGTTTTCTCCTTCAGTGTTTCTGCTTGTTAACATCAGGTGTCTTCAATAATGCTCAATCATCACTCAATTATTCACTTAATTATCTCATTAACTTTAACACTGCTTCAGTGTTTATATGAGTCCACACTCAGAGTGTTAATTTAACACTGGGGATTTTGCTGTGTAGGTCGAGTCTAATACAAAACAATCTCCCTCGTGACCAGGATGACTTGGCGTGCTCCCCTATTTAACTCTGTGACTTCCTGCAGACTGCTCCCCCTATAATCTTCTCGCATGCACATATAGCAGGTTGTAGATTATGTAAAAAAAAAAATCTTTGGAATCCATTCTTCACAGCTTCGCAACAAAAAAAATTTGTTGGTGTTTCGCAACTGCACAGTAAATTCCCCGGTGTTAAATTTAACACCGCTCGGTGTTCATATGGGAACCACCAGAGTGTTAAAAGTAACACTGAAGCAGTGTTGGAGTTAATGATATTATAATTAAGTGATTAATTGAGTGATGATGGAGCATTGAAGACACCTGATGATAACAAGTAGAAAAAGATAAAAGAAGACATTAAATCTGTGAAGATCTCAGCAGAGGAGGATTAAACAACTCCACAAACAGCATTACCAGCTTCACGTATTACAGACTAGTTATTGAGAATTAGTAGAGATGTAGATGTTTATGTTTTATTGGAAATAATAGTTTTTTGTAAATTCACCATTATGGTGGTCAGTGTTTGCTTTAGTTGGGCAGTTTGACTCTTGTCTTAGTAATGCAAGTTATTTGTAACAGTGTTTACCAAAACACATAATTTAGACACAAAGGATGCCAGAAACAAACATTGTTTTAACCATCATGAAGTAGAATGATTCACTAAATTTCATTAATTAGTCAAAATGGTTATTTGTTTTTAAAACATTATTTTTCACCAAGGATCAGCGTGAATGGGTCGCATTGGCAATTTGCAATTCTCTCTCCCATCTCTTGTTGGCCCTGTCTCAGTCCCTTCAATCATCAGGATATTATCTTTTAAACTAAAACTGAAGTGATGCCTCATTTCAGGCAATAGCATTCATGACAAGAGAGCTTGGAAGGCTTATGTCAACGATCACACAAGCACAAGTCTGGCTTGCACAATCACCTCTGTCTGAGGCATGTAGGAGAACACTACAGTAGTTCCAGGCCAATTCTTTGGGCCGGCTGTGCAGCAGATAATGGAGCGCAGTGTCCAGGTAAATCAAACTAGGCAGCAGTTTGCTGACCTGAGGAGAGTCCCACAGTCTCACTAAAATTATCGACAACCTTCTATGGGGTATGAACTACCACACTCTTAGTTTTCAACACGCCCAGGTGATGTTCACAGGGGCTAGCCTCAGTGCTTGGAGCAATCTCAGCGAGTAGAACGTTCTGCTCAGCGGTAGCAAGTGACAGCAAGTATGCTGCAGTTCCAACGGCGGCTGCCCGCTTTCAAGGGGGTCAAGATGACCGTAGTCTCAGACCCCAACAGTTCACTTGCCTTAAAACAAGAAATAGCACAACTCCTAGAGAAAGGTCCCATCGAACCAGTAGATTGGTCAGAACGGCTCTGTGAGTTCTTCTCAATATACTTCATCATTCCAAAGAAAGACCGAGGTGTAAGGCCCATACTAAACCTTCGTGGCCTCAACAAGTTCCTGAAGATCTTACCATTCTGTATGTTGCGCATAACCGATGTTCTCCAGGCGCTCAAGCAGCATCAATGGTTCACCACAATAGACTTAAAAGATGCTTACTTCCATATTCCAAATTCTCCTAAACACAGGCCGTTCTTCTGCTTTGCATCCCTGGACCAGATCTATTAGTTCTGTGTCCTACCATTCGACATTTCTCTTTCCCCACAAGTCTTCACCAGGTGCATGACAGCGGCACTGGCTCCAATCCAAGCCACAGGGCTTCAGGTGCTTCTATACTTGGACGACTGGCTCCTTTGCTCATACTCTCAGGAACAGACAGTGCTGGAAATCACACAGCTGCTCTCACATATTACCAGACTTGGCCTTTCTGTGAATTTCAGCAAGAGCCGCCTAACTCCAAGTCAGTCTGTGGGGTTCATAGGTGTTATGCTGGACCCACGTTTAATGAAAGCCTCGCCATCAACACAGCGGGTGGACAATATACTGCTCCTCCTTCAACAGTTTTGAAGGCAGGCCAGACTTCCATTCAGGTGCTTCCTCAGGCTCATGGGTATGTTGGCGGCAGCAGCGGCAGTCATACCATTGGACCTCCTTTCACTACGTCCCTTTCAAAAATGGGTGAACAGTCTCCACTTGAATCCCAGTTGGCAGAAGAACAGGTTGATCAAGGTACCACAACGATGCCTTCTTGCCCTGAAGTCTTGGTGGAGCAGATTGTATCTGACCAAGGCTCTATGCATGATTCCCTCTACTGGATAAGGGCAGGAACCCATCCACGCTCAAAGTATACGTGGCGGCCATAGCAACGTTTGCAAAACCGGTGTCTGGCCAGTCACTGGGAAAGAACGACTTAGTCGTGCGTTTCCTTAGAGGAGCTCGGAGGCTAAACCCTCCCAGTCCCCCTTCAGTCCCGACATGGGACCTTTCCACAGTCTTGGAGGCCATGAAAGGTGCCCCATTCGAGCCAATCCAGTTGTTGGACATGAAACACTTGTCTTTCAAGACAGCGTTTCTCATGGCTCTCGCTTCAGTGAAGCGCGTAGGGGACTTACAAGCACTTTCAGTAAACGCGTCATGCATGGAGTTTGGGCCTAATGACTCAAAGGTCATACTCAGGGAGATAATCCAGACCGATGCGTCCCTTACTGGCTAGGGGGCAGTCTGGTAACACAGAGCAGTCAGAGGACAATGGGATCCCCGGGTAAAGGGCGAGAATATAAATACCCTGGAACTTTGTGCAGTACTGCTGGCTCTGAAGCACCTTGCACCATTTTTGAAGGGCAGGCATATTCTTGTCCGGTCGGACAACAAATTAGTGGTTTCTCACATAAACAATCAAGGGGGCACAAGGTCCAGCCAATTCCTGAAGGTATCACAGGAACTGCTGACTTGGACAAATCTTATGGGACCTGGGCCTAGTCTTAAAGTCTCTTACATTGCCCCTGTTCGAACCTCTAGAGCAGAGCGACCTGAAGTGGATCTCACTGAAGGCAGGGTTTCTGTTGGTCATTGCTTCGACTAAGCATGTGAGTATACTCCAAGCATTATCAGTTAACATATCCAGTATGCGTTGGAACGCAGATGGCTCAGTTGTGACGTTATGGGCGAACCCAGCATTTCTCCCCAAGAGGCTGTCCTTTTCTGGTCCTTTTTAGAAACCAGGCTATTGAGCTGGCAGTGTTTAATATTCCAATGTCAAACTGAACATATTTAATGTTTAACAAAGTTTAACAAACTCAATGTCAAATCAGACCAACCTTCCTCTGTTACAGGGCCCAAAAAGAGGTCAGCTCCTCTCAAAGCAGAGTTTGTCACTCTGGGTAGTTAAGATTATAACCCACGCTTACAAATCTAATAAATATCCAGTGCCTTTGGCGGTGAGATGCCATCCGACAAGAGGCATCTCAATGTCTTGGGATGCACTAAAAGGTGTCCCTCTAAGTGACATCTGTGCAGCAGCTATGCAGTCATCAACAAATACCTTTGCCAGATACTACAGGGTTAATGTGGCTGCTTCGGATACAATTGGAACAGCTGTCCTGTCTGGGCCCTCAATTTCCTCTTAAGGGTGAGTAGGACCTCCTTGTGACCTTATTGTTATAAGTCATCCAGTGTGAAGCACTGCCTCTGGCGGTCAGGAAGAGTGAAATAGAATAAGAGATACATATTTAACTGCGGTTCTATGAGTTCTGGATGACCCGCAGAGCTTTCTGTCACTCGGAGTCGGGCGAGAAGATTCCGTAGGGACATTCTGCAGGAAGTCACAGGGTTAAATAGCGGAGCACCCAGAGTCATGGTCACGAGGGACATTGTTTGTATTAGACTCGAGCTATGCATTTGCAAAGAGAGATAGTATTTAGTGTGAAGCACTGCCTCTGGCGGTTATCCAGAACGTATATGGCAGTTACATATGTAACTCTCGCTCGGTGTAAATATGGGAACCATAAGCTGGGTGTTAAAGTAACACTGAAGCAGTGTTAGAGTTAATGAGATTCTTAAGTGATTAATTGAGTGGTGATTGTTTGATTATTGAAGACATCTGATGAGCAGAATCACAGAAGAAAAGAGAAACACAAGAACTACAACTGACTTCAGACACAACTTTATATGAAATCAACTGAAGATAAAAGACATTAAGTCTCTTATTAAAAAACAGACTGACGTTATTTCTGCTAATCATCTACTGAAGGTCTTTTTGAGAATTAACAGTGGTTTAGACGTTGATGATATATTGAAAATGGTTGGTCTCCATTATTGTGATCAGTGTTTCCTTTAGTTGGACAGTTTGACCCTTTAATTTTAACAGTTTGTGGATTTGGTAGTAATGTAGTATAACAAAACACATACATTATTGCAAATGAAGCCATAAACAAAACTGATCATGAGATACATGTATTATCGTAAAGAGTTCCTAGAATGTATTTAAATTAAAAATTCAGAATGAGTGATCTGTTGAAAGAAATCATTGCTGGCATTTATGAACAATACATTTAAAAATGTCAGATTTAACTTGAATCAATATGTTTTCTTTATGATGATAACTATATCACCTGGTCAGTTTTGTTCATGGCTTCCTTTGCAACAATTGATGTGCTTTGTTAAACACGGTTACAAAAACAACAAACTGATCTAGAGAAACAGTCAAACTGTCCAACTAAAGGAAACAATGATCACCATAATAATGACCAAATATTTTCAATAAATCAACATCTAAACCGCTGTTAGTTCTCAAAAAGATATTAGACGAATGGCAGAAATACAGTCAGTATCGTTTGGTTCCCACTTTATATTAAGTGGCTTTAAGTACTATGTACTTACATTGAAATTAATAATTTGATACAATGGACTTATTGTGTTCATACTTATTTTTTCATTATACTTATATTTTAAAAATACCTGCATACAATTACAGCTGTAATTAATTTACATAATTACATTTGTAATTACACAGTTGACCCTTCCCTTACCTTAACCTACCCTTAAACGACCCATACCACACACACCTGATCCTAATGCCGAGTTCAGACTGCACGATTTTAGCCCCGACTTTGGCTCGCCGACAGGTTTTGAGAAATCGCCGTCAAATGCCCGAAATCACAGGCAAATCGGTGCTCGTTCACGTGAGTGACAATCACGCAGTGTGAAAGAGCAAAGACGTGATCTGAGAGAATCGCCGACGAGTCGCCGACGCCCGGGAGATATTTGGCATGCCAAATATCTGGACCTGTCGGTGATTCACAATCCTGCTGTGTGAATGTTTTCTGACTGAAAACTACATCGCCGATGACCGACAGCCAATGAGAGAGCAAGATACAGGATAAACTGCATAAACTGTTTATTTTTCTCATTTTCACTATAAATCAGGGCACAGATAATTTGGATCGCAATCTTCTTGTAGGCTATAATTTTTAATAAGAAATTCAGTGTCGCGCGAGAACTCCGGTCTCACGCACGCGTGATCTTCCGTTATTTCCTTATCACCTCTCGCGTTTGTTTGGTTGTGAAACGTAGTTTGCTGACCAGGCAGAAGTTGTCGGCAATTCTTTCTTTTGTAAAGTCATGCAGTGTGAAACCTCCTGTCGCCGATCCATCGTGCAATAGTCCAGCCCGTTCTAATCCCAAGGCGTCATACATGTGACGCTTGTGACATTTCGTCGAAATCTTACGCACATGGCATCCTTTAGCGTCAATATGAGACGCAGAACCCAAGGCGTCATACAGGTGACGCTCGTCTAAATCCGACATAACCGCAACCCTACTCCAGACCTGAACCTACCCATAACAGTGCGTGTTATATTGACGCTAAATGATGCCATGTGCGTAAGATTTCGACGAAATGTCATATGGTGTCACCTATATGACGCTAAAGGATGAGAATGCGTTGGATAGTCATGCAGTGTGAAAACAACAGTGACCCAATTATTTTGAAAATCGTGCAGTCTGAACTCGGCATAACCTTACCAGTTTCACATCTCAATAGCAGCAAAAGTGTTTTACAATACAACCTGAACACAATTAGTACATTTCACTTATTTGTCGACGTAAGTACATAGTACTTAAAGTCACTTAATATAAAGTTGGACCATCGTTTGTAAGAGGTTTAATATCTTTTATCTGCAGTTGATTTCATCTAAAGCTGTGGCTGAAGTCAGTTGTAGTTCTTGTGTTTCTCTTTTCTTCAGTGATTATGCTTATTATCATCAGATGTCTTCAATAATCAAACAATCATCACTTAATTATCTCATTAACTCTTAAAGTAACACTGCTTCAGTGTTACTTTAACACCCTGTTCCCATATGAACACAGAGCAGTGTTAATTCAACACCGGGGATTTTGTATGCTTGAAAATCAAATAAAACCTCTAATTACAAAAATCTATAAATTGAGTGACACTTTGTGAGATAAGAATGAAATAGGTTTTTAAAACACTTACAGTTATCATTTTGACCTGTGTCGAGATGCTCTGGGCTTTTTCGTTCTGTATATAAAAAAGAAGTGTTGAGAAATGACATTACAACTGCTTGATATCCCATAATGACCTATATCATGCTGGACACATACCACATTTGTGATGGACGTCACATATATGTCCACAAAAATGAAGGCAGGGTCGAAGTAAGAGACATCTAATGGGTTGTCATGGAATGTCAAGGGCCACATTCTAGTATTTTGAGAGTAATTCTCATTCAAGCTGAGAAAATCAAAAAGTTTTTTTTTTTGCTTCAGCTGTTTCTGTAGCACTGCAGTTTTCAGCATCAGACTCCTTCCCTGTGCACATGAGACACACAGTAACACAGCTGAATATATTCTCCAAGCACACAGTAAAAAGAATTTCATGTTTAAACATTTGTCTTTCTATATTCACATTCAATGTCTCTCTACAATAAAAACATATTGCAAGAATACTCCACAGATCATTTTTTACAGCATGATAAAATTGTCCCTTTTTGAGGGTCAGTAAAAACACGTCGTTTTGTTATGTTATCACAGACCAAAACAAAAACAGACATTCCGGCACAGAAAGCACATTTCAAAGTAAAATAACTGGCTGTAGTATTGTTTAAAAGAGAAACGAGTATGTGAACCCAGCATGTTTCCTAAATATCTGCAAACATATTATGGTATTTTTATGCTTTAGTACAGTCAAAAACGACACCAAGATTATATTTTGTTTATTTATTTTATTTGTTTGATTTATTAACAAATCAAGGTAAAATGGATATTTATTTTATAAAGAAAAAGAAGTACATGAATTTATTTATAGGCTATACCTAGCGCTTTAGGCTACTAATAAGGATTATTTTCAAGACGTATTCTGATATAAAGCAAATCTACAGAAGACATTAAAGTCATTTTTTCAGTAATTTCAGTGTGAATTCAATTCAGTTCAATAACTAGACATGTTAAAGGGGTGATGAACTGAGAAATCAAATTTTCCTTGAGCTTTTGACATCTGAGGGGTCATCATATTAAAAGAATATCCTGTAAGTTTCAGAACTGAAAACGTCCTTGTTAGTCCAATAAATGCTTTTATTGAGACCAGCCTCAGCAAACGACAGGTTTTTCAAAGTGGGGAACAATGACGTCAAAGAGGATAAAACACCACCCCCGCAGAAGAAGATCAACGCCTGCTTCAACACGGCCGGTTTAGCCCCGCCCACCGATTCGCGCATTTTACACGCATACATAGCTAAATAACATAGGCCGCCTACCTCATGATGACAAACCGGATCAAGCTACCAAGCAATACAAAACATTGTGCAGTGCCTGGTTGGAAGAAGACAGTCGCTGCATAAGCTTCCTCTGGATTCCAATAGGAATGCATGGATAAACTTTATTTTTAATGACGTTCCACTCCAGCTGATGAGGTAAAACATTGTCCGTCTGTTCGCTTCATTTCACTGAGGATTTTTTTGTAAACAAGACTGGATTTGCAGACCGATTAAGAGTAAAGAACGGTGCTGTGCCGTCTATATTGGATCTGACAGGAATTATGCAACACCTGGACTCTGGGTCGAACATGTATGGGCGAATCATTCCGGTTGCCATTTTACAACATTGGACGTTTTCAAAACAATTTCCCCCAAGTGCATCGACGGGTGAGTTGAAACTCATTATAATATGCAAAACGGTTATCCATTCACAGCAGTGGGCGTTTCCTTCCAAGTCCTTAGTGCGAGACGCCCATAAAAACCGAGCGTTTTTTCAGCTAGGCTCAAAACTAGGTTAGAAAATAGCCTATTACTTATTCATTTTGATGTTTTTGAATGCAAAAACCAAGCGAACGTCATAAGTTTACCTCAGACAACAATATAATAAGATTTAAAAAGCCAGTTCATGACCCCTTTAAGACAGGCAGACATTCCTCACACACGTCACACGCACGTCAATGCACATTGTTAGTTTAGACGCAATGACAGGCAGATGTTCGCCACATGTATGTTAACAGATCATTAAGCTAGGCTGGGAAAGAAGGGACAAGTGCAATCATTTTTAAGACAAATTATTGGCATGTTTGCCATACATACTTCACAACTGGTCAAACAAAGGTCGTTCCCATTGAGTACAAATCAGCAGCTTTGAGAGTAGCTTTTGAAAGGGAACACCAATCACCATTATGTTGACTTCAAACAAAGCTTACATTCAATGAAACATCAACATGAATTAATGTTAATCCTCTATTAATTCTTAATAAAAGCTTTTGTACACATATGACAGTAATAGTAATAGTCATTCTGGTTAGTAATAAGTGAAGCTGGTAATGCTGTTTGTGGCATTTGCTGGCAAAGTCTTCTATTATTTGCAGCTGATTTCATGTTGCATGGTGTTGTAGTTGTACACAGTTGTAGTTGTGTTTCATTTTCTGAGAGTGCAAGCATGATGCTGAACCAACATCACAATGTTACATTGATTTAATAGCCTATCATTACCATTGTTTTTTATTTTAATGAAGGTTCAACATTATTTCAGCATTAATTGCGGATATAACAGTGATGTTGATTCGATGCAGTTAAAGTTGATGCATTAACATTGGTTCAATGGTTTCTAATACATTTTTAACATTTCAAATTGACAAAACAGCATTGGTTATATATTATTAATACATATTAATAATGAATTATTAACAGACATGAATGAACAATATCTATTAATTAATATCATCTAGACCAGTGTTTCCCAACACTGTTATTGGAGGCACACCATCTGTAAACATTGTGGAACACTTCTTAATCAAACACACCCGATTCAAATCCTAAGCTCAGACCAGAAATATATGGGTCAGATAAGGGAGAAATCCAAAATGTGTAGTGTTGTTGTGCCTCCATGAGTAGGGTTGAGAAACACTTATCTATATTAACAAGTGTTGCAAAAACGTTGTCATTTGTGATGCCTAATGCATTAACTGCTGTTGACAAATTAAACCTTATTGTAAAGTGTAAAGTGTATCATTAAACCATATTTACTTACCCATTAAGACAAGAAAAACTATTAGCCAGTGCAGGTGCATGTTCAATAGTGAGGAAAAAAGTGTCTGAGGTACTTCTTCTGTCTAGGATGAGGATTCACTCTTGAACAGTCAATCATATGGTCATATTTATACACTGCGAGTGAGCAACACATTCTTACACCCAATCATAGGCGGAGCCCGGATATTTTAATTTTTGCTTTTTGCCTCTCATGCCATTTACATTTTCTTTAAGACTTTTGTTTTGACTTTATTTTGATGGACCCGTTAACACATTCTGTTAACTAAAAGAAACTTTGCACCGACACAGCAAAAACTCCAGTGTTAAATGAACTCTCCTGGGAGTTTATATGGCTCCAGACTCAAGAGTGTTAAAATATGAGTGTTAAATTAACACTCAAGAGTGTTAAAGTTAATGAGATAATTAAGTGAATAGTTGAGTGATGATTGACCATTATTGAAGACACCTGATGTTAAAAAAGAGAATCACCAAAGGAGAAAATCAAATGTTTGAGCCACCATTATGGTGATCAGTGTTTGCTCTATTTGTGGTCTTATAATCTTTTGATTTTGTTTGGCTGCTGTAATTGAGCTGAAACTGCCAGTTGAACAAAGTGAAATGGTGATCAGGTTATGTTTTGACATAATCATAAAAACTCATTAAGATAGTCTCTACCTTGTTGATTACAGAAACACTGTGATTCTATAATCCACCTTATTTCTTAAAAGTTGTCCTGATGTGAATCTCAACAATGGTGACAATAATAAAGCATGTTGCAGTACTTTCTGGGTGCCACCAATCCAAACTCATCCATGGCTCCCATCATGCATTGCTGCATGAATACATTATGATCTGACTTGTCTTAGTAAATTCCTTTTCCTAATTAAATATCCTATTTGTCACCATTGTTGAGATTCATACAATGATTCTAGATGTCTGTGTGTGCCTAAATCAAACACTTCATTTAGTAGAACAACATTTAGGAAATATTTTGGATTAACTTGACAAATCTGGATAATATACTGTAATACCACAGTGATGCTGTAATCATCAATATCAATCTAAGTCAGAAATTAGGCTTTAAATTAGTTCAGTGAATCAGGTCAAATGATGATTATGTTAAAACACAATCAACACCATCAGATCACCTTTTCTCTTTGATCATCTGGCTGTTCACCACTCAGTTTCAGCAGCCAAACAAAATCTAAAGTTATAAATGTAAGGGTCAAGAGCCCAACTAAAGCCATAATAACTATAAGAAAAGTATCCCAGCCATGTGCCCATGTGGGTTTTGATGGGCTGTCATTTGGGCCCTGCTTGGACAACCCAAATGTGGAAATTTGTCCATCAGCTCCACATGGGCCCCATGTACTGTATGTTAGCCCATAGGGGCCCATGATGGGTCCATAGAGGGCTCTAAGAGGGGCCCATTTACATGTTCATTATATGGGCTCACATGGCTCGCAAATGGGTGCTAATAGGACCAAGGTGCGTTACACACAAAAAAACCTTATAGGGCCCACATGGGCGATCACACTGGACCCACAATTGGCCACTTTGGTTAATATATTTTACCAGCAATACTTTCTTGTCACAGATAATTCATTCTGAATTATTGAAGTTGTGCCTACCAAGTTACAGTGTATTGATATTACAGTATGGTTAAACATTTGAAAAAAAATGTTGGTTATTTGTTTGCATTATGCAAATGTTACCAATATGATAAACTAAGTAGAGTGAAAAAAAGCTACAAATGGTAGACTTTTGAAATCTGCAAAAGTTTAATTCACCTTGTTAATTCAAACACTGCAGTTGTGTGTGTATCATGATTTGAAGCACTGCCCACTGCAACAGTGGATTACCTGCACTGTTAGACCTTACCAGGTTTTTTTACAGTAAAATACTGGCAACACTGTTGCCAGTTATTTACTGTAAAAATGCACTAAAACTCGAATTAACTAATTTCACTTGCAGAAACCGACTGCATTAAACTGTCATTTAAAAGTATTAACTAAAATGTATAATGCATTAATAACAGGAGCAAAGTATTATTGCGAACTTATTTAATTAGAAACCACAAAAATTAACTTTTGTAAATAAAGAGATTTCCACTGGACCAGCAACTACACAGTCACTGCCTTTTAAATAAAGCAACAAGCAGCATATCATCAATGTTTGCAGATCTTCTCCTGGACTGAAGCACAGGCTCTACTCTTCAGCACAATGGTGACCCAAAAACAAGATTTTACAGTAAACTACTGGCAACAGTGTTGCCAGTATAAACCTGTTTTATAACTTACAGTTTATTGCTGTTAAAATACATTTTGTGGGTGTGTCTTTTTATCTTTCACTGTTAACCCTTTCAACTCCTCAGGAAAATCCACACTACAAAGAGTAAAAAGTAACATTGACAGTGTTGCAGTGAGATAATTAAGGGAATATGTAAGTGATTGTTGAGCATTCGTGATGAACACCTGCTGTTAACAAGCAGAATCACTGAAGGAAAGAGAAACAACAAGAACAGAAAATAGAGAAACACAAGACCTACAACTGACTTCCAGCCATTATACATTATTACACTTATTATTAACCAGTATGGCTTTATTTCTGTCATACATCGACAGAAGTTGTTATTGAGATGTTTAATTGAAAATGTTTGGTTTGAAGTTACCATTAAAGAGATCAGTGTTTGCTTTAGTTGGTATGCTGATGCTGTAACATTAATTTTAATTTGATGCTTGAGCTGTGTTTATGCAAATCACACTTGTGCACACACACAGTTTATGAATGATTGGATTCGTCAAAATCATCATATTGCCTGTTTACTCACTAAAGAATTCATTCTCACTCATTCAGAGTTTAATCCTCAGTCAAAAGTGTTACATTACCAAAACCGTAATAAATTGCAATGACTCATTTTTTAACAAATCATACATAAACCAAAAAAAAAAAAAAAAAAACAGAGCTACACAGACACGTAGAAACACAGAGATATCAAAATTTAGCACATTAATCTCAACAATGGTGGCAATATTTTTTTTATTCATGCAGCAGTGCATGCTGGGAGTTTTATACTATCCTGGAACCCAGCATGCACTGCTGCATGAAACTTTTGATTGTTACCATTGTTGAGATTCATATTATAATTGTTGATGTCTGTGTGTGTCTGACTCAAGCAGGATATTTTTTAAGTACAATATATGATTATAATATTCTTCAGAAGACATGATTAACCAAAATATTGATTTCATGTAGTAGATTCATAGATTTATTTTATTCCCATAAATTCATGTAAGTTTCATATTAAATACACATATATTCAAAGAATATATACAGATCTCAAAAACAGAAGAGTCCGGGATGATTATGACATCATCACAGAAGCCAAAAATACCAGATCAACTTCCTCTTGACTTTTTCTTGCTACAACAAATGTGCTTTATAAACTCACTGTTACAGCAGTCAGAGAGAGATTAATGTAGGAAATCCAGGGACAAGAGACCAACTAAAGCAAATACTGATCTCCATTATGGTGACAAAAAACTTTATTATTTTTACTTTATTATCTGTTAATTCTCAACAAGAACTTTTGTACATGTATGACAGAAATAATTATAAACTGGTTTGTAAACTGGTTTCACACTCAGTGTTGCTGGAAGTCAGTTGTAGTTTTTGTGTTTCTCTTTTTCAGTTCTTGTTTCTCTGTCCTTCAGTGATTCTGCTTATCAGGTGTTCATCAGTGTCTCAATTCACTCACTTTTTTTTAGTCAAGTGGACTATATTAGTGAACTAATGTAGGGAATAGTGAATGAGGGTATAGGGTGTGATTGTGAACACAGTCTCTGAGTGTCGACTTTGAGAGCTGTAAATTCACAGTATATTCCTGTAGGCTAGTTTTGTTTTCTACGGTATATTACTGTTTTAATGGAAAATGGTATGATATTGTATTTTATACAGTATTTTACTGTAAAAAACCTGGTAAGGTCTAACAGTGTGGAAATATGGGGCTTAAGTACACTGTTAGCCTTACCGGGTTTTTTTACAGTAAAATACTGGCAACACTGTTGCCAGCAATTTACTGTTAATTGTACAGTTATTTACTGTAATCTACAGTATGTTACTGTAAAAATGCACTAAAACTCGAGTTAACTAATTTCAGTTGCAGAAACCGACCGTCTTAAATTGACCAACGATAATTTAAATGTATTAACTAACATTTATAATACATTAAAAATGTGAGCAAAGTATTACTGTGAGTGTGAACTTATTTCATTTGAAACCACAAAAAACATTTTTTTAATTAAAGAGATTTCCACTGGACCAGCAACTACACAGTCACTGTCTGTTAAATAAAGCAACATGCAGCGTATCATTAATGTTTGTAGATCTTCTCCTGGACTGAAGCACAGGCTCTACTCTTCAACACAATGGTGACCAAAAAAACTACATCTTACAGTAAACTACTGGCAACAGTGTTGCCAGTATAAACCTGTTTTATAACTTACAGTTTATTGCTGTTAAAATACATTTTGTGGGTGTGTCTTTTTATCTTACACTGTTAACCCTTTCAACCCCACAGGAAAATCCACACTACAAAGAGTAAAAGTAACATTGACAGTGTTGCAGTGAGATAATTAAGGGAATATGTAAGTGATTGTTGAGCATTAGTGATGAATACCTGCTGTTAACAAGCAGAATCACTGAAGGAAAGAGGAACACAAGAACAGAAAATAGAGAAACACAAGAACTACAACTGACTTTTAGCCATTACACATTATTACACTTATTATTAAACAGTATGACTTTATTTCTGTCATACATCTACAGAAGTTGTTAAAATGTTTGGTTTGAAGTTACCATTATAGAGATCAGTGCTTGCTTTAGTTGGGATGCTGATGCTAAACCTTTAGTGTTTCTATTGCTGCTTGAACTGTGTTTTTTGCAAGGCACACTTGTGCACACACAGTTTATGAATGACTGCAGTTATAATGATTATGATGACTAAAATCATCATATTGCCTGTTCATTCACTAATCTAATTCATTTTCACTCTTTCAGAATTCAAAAGTGTTACATTAGCACCACAGTGAAACCACAGCAATTAGTGATGTGTCGTTCATGAACGATTCGTTCATTTTGAACGAATCTTTAATATGACTCGGGACTACCGAGTTGTGTCAGAGAGTGATTCGTTCATTTTGTGTTGACCGCGCATGCGCATTGCGCAACATATGGGTTCTGAATCTGTACTGGAAACAGAAATGATTAGTTCATCTCTCGAGTCTTCGGGTTCGGGACGCTCCGAGTCCTTCGTTCTTCCTGTCAGTCCCATAGAGGCTATGCTGTCAGTCCCGGAAAGAGAAATGATTAGTTCATCTTTCGAGTCTCGAGTCTCGGGTTCGGCCGGGTCCGAGTCCTTCGTTCTTCCTGTCAGTCCCATAGAGGCTATGCTGTCAGTCCCGGAAAGAGAAATGATTAGTTCATCTTTCGAGTCTCGGGTTTGAGTCCTTCGTTCTTTTGTCACGTGACTTGTCACCGTATTGAATAGCCTACTAACAACCTTTTTACAAACAAGCACGTAGTTATAATAGTAGTTAATTCATGTATAATATATAATAAAACACATGAACAAGTTCTAAACATTTAGAAAAGAGACGGACAGGGACAATAATAAGATGGAACTTTTATTTTTCAGATAATGTTTATTGCACATATTTAGAAATGTATATTCCTAAATATAAAACAATAGGCTTATACATTCAGACGCAGTCAATAATACGAATCTAATACCAGATACCAGCGGTCACGTGACAAAAGAACGAAGGACTCAAACCCGAAGACTCGAAAGATGAACTAATCATTTCTCTTTCCGGGAGTGACAGCATCGGCTCTATGGGACTGACAGGAAGAACGAAGGACTCGGACCCGGCCGAACCCGAGACTCGAAAGATGAACTAATCATTTCTCTTTCCGGGACTGACAGCATAGCCTCTATGGGACTGACATATTTATATCATCCTGCTGTATCACACACGGCACGGTCGGCCCAGCAGACAGATCAGAGTCAGACACTGACGAGTCGACAACTAACGTCTCGAGACACGAGAGGAGAACTAACCTGATATAAATATGAAGTTGCAAAGGAAAGAACGTCTCGGATCAGGAGATGAGGTGAACTAACAGAATCAGACTGCAATACCCTATACAATAACCCAACAACTAATCAATTAATAAAAACATTTAGGTTTCCTATAATTTGGCTTTGGCTGCATTACCCTATTGTTTATTTTTATTATTTTTACAAATGTAATCAACATTTTCGTAAGTACTAGATGTGTTGGTATATTTAACATGCCATTTTAATTATATTGTGCTGAAATGAACGAAATGACTCGAAAAAAGATTCGTTCATTTTGCTGAACGAGACTCAAAGATCCGAGTCAGTAAAATGATCCGAACTTCCCATCACTGACAGCAATAAATTACAATGACTAATTTTTTTAACAAATCATGTATTAACCAAAAAATAAAACAGCTGCACTATCTTTCAGAAAAACAAAGATATCACAATTTAGCACATTAATCTCAACAATGGTGGCAATATTTTATTTATTTATTCATGCAGCAGTGCATGCTGGGAGTTTTATACTATCCTGGAACCCAGCATGCATTGCGACATGAAACTTTTGATTGTCACCATTGTTGAGATTCATATGCTGATTGTTGATGTCTGTGTGTTTCTGAATTAAACAGGTGGGAAATATTTTTAATACATTATATGGATACTATATTCTTCAGAAGACCTAATTACAGAAATATTGATTTCATGTTTCACAGATATATATGTTAAATATGAAATATTTATAAAATCAAATAAATATAAACAGGAAATATCTGAAAATCAGACATGTCAAGGATGATTGTGACATAAAAAAAGCCAAAAATCACCTAATAAACTTCCTCTTAGCTTTATCTTGCCACAACAGACGTGTTTTATAAACTCACTGTTACAGCAGTCAGAGTGAGACAAATAGTAAGACGTCAAGCGTCAAGAGACCAACTAAAGCAAATACTGATCTCCATTATGGTGACAACAAACTTTTTTATTCTCTAAATCTCAGTTAATTCTCAACAATAACTTTTGTACATGTATGACAGAAATAATCGTAAACTGGTTTGTAAACTGGTTTGTAAACTGGTTTCACACTCAGTGTTGCTGGAAGTCAGTTGTAGATCTTGTGTTTATCTTTTTCAGTTCTTGTTTCTCTGTCCTTCAGTGATTCTGCTTATCAGGTGTTCATCAGTGTCTCAATTCACTCTCTTCTTTTCATTCACTCATTCAAGTGGACTATATTAGTGAGCTAATGTAAGGAATAGTGAATGAGGGTGTGTGTAGTATAATGTATAGTGTGTGATTTGGAACACAGCCTCTGGGTGTCTGCTAACTCACAGTATATTCCTGTAGGCTACTTTCTCGAAAATGCAAATATAACCCAGAATGCATTGTTTTCTACGGTATATTACTGTTTTAATGGAAAATGGTATGATACTGTCACTTTTTTTTACAGCAAGGGCTAACAGTGTACCCATGCATGCCTCATGATGACTATTTGTATGTCAAACTTTTCTTAAAGCCATTGCTGGTTTTAGAGCTCTGCACGGGCCTCAAATCTAGGCCCTAGCCCGGCCCTGGCCCGAGACGCTCAGGCCCTAGCCCGGCCCGTGTCCGACAGCTCATCAGAATGATCAGCCCGAGTCCGACCCGAGCCCGTTTATAAAAACAAAAAAAAAAACAAAAAAAGGATAATACACAGCCTGCCCTATGTTGCAGTCAGTAAACCAGATATGTTTCGTTTTCAAAGGCAAAGTATTTACCGGTAAGTTTATTTTCATTTCTTTATAAAGTTAATTAAGAAAAAAAATGTTTTTTTTATTTTTATGACGACCAAGTAGCCGACAGCGAGTTAAACATGTTTGATCCATTGATTTATAGCCTCTCAAATCAACACTTTACTTGGCTACAATAAAATCCATAGATATAAAACAACTTAAGCATATCACACAGACAGTTAACGTTAGTTTAAACGTTTGTTTAAACGTTTTTTGTCATTTTTGAAAAGCTGAGGCAAACTGCTCTGCTGCTCAGAGCAACAGCGCTCGCAAACTAAATGAGTTTATACAATAGGCTAACAATACAGAGAACGCAATCTAAAAAAATCAACATAAATTACATTAAAAACAACCATGCAGGTTATCTTACCTCAAAAATCAAGTCTTCACTACAGAACATGGCCATTCTTATTTCCACCTTACATCCTTGTTTCCAACAGACTCATGAAAATGAAGTCAAACAAAAAACAGCCTCCAAACATGGCTAAGAACAGTCTCAGAGCATCGTGAAGAAAAAGCACAGCATCCACAGTGAAAGGTTTTAATCCAGTCGTACTTTTTCCAGCTGCGCTGAAGTCACGCTCGCTACCGGGACTCTAAACACAGAACGAGCCGGTCGCGCGAATCTCACATCGCGCCGCCAGGAAACCTGTGCGCGTGCGTGTGTGTGTGTGTGTGTGTGCGTGAGCGTGAGCAGACTGTCATGTCAGTCATATGTCAGTGTGATAGGTTATAAAACGTCTTTCTATGTTTGCGTTTAATCGTTATCTTCTCATATTTATTTTAATTAATGTCTAAAATATGCTATAAAAAAGATAAGCCTAAAACCCGGCCCGGCCCGGCCCGCGTGTGAACTATGACGTGAAAATTGGCCCGAAGCCCGGCCCTAGGAGCGTAAATAAGTCGGGGCCCGTCGGGCTCGGGCTGAAATGCAGGCCTCTAGCTGGTTTGTCTCTTGTTGTTGTAGAGATGTAGTTCTTGTGTGTTCAGATTCTGTGTGAGACAAATAGAAAGAAAATAGCTGGAGAGCATTTCTTGTGCATTTTGACCATAGAAGAGCACCTTGGGGAACCGTGATCAGATGCTGAAGACTCTGAGAATGAAGAGGAGCCAATTAAACATGCGGACCCAATTGGACCTCCAGGTACCTATCATATTATCACAACTGATGAAGATAGACACAAGGATGAATAAGCAACATGGAGGATTTCATGTCTAATCTTCCTGCCTTCCTATAAGCGGTTGAATGACTTTAAAACTAGATCAATGTTTGACTTTCAGTGGAAACAACATATGGATATTTACAGACTGTAAGACTGGAGAAACTGGAAAAAACTGGAAGAGAGGGTGACTCTCTGAGAAAACAAAGGAAATTAACATTTGAACTCTCTTGAGAAAATAGTATTCCTATCCGAGACATAATCACACTGAGTTGATCACCCAAGTATTGTCTTAATTTACACCTCATTCCTCATCTCTCCTCTCCACATGTTGAAATGCCCTGAAATCCACCCAAAAATCTATATGGTTTAATGTGAACAATCATCATACATTTATGCATTTTGCAGACGCTTTTATCCAAAACAACTTACCAGTTGTCAACTTACCAACTTTCTTACCAGTTCTTGTTTTCACTGGCACCAACACTCTACTGCTTCAGCTACAAGAAAGCTTATGGTCACAAATCACTATACTTATTTGGTATCATTTGAAATGTATCAGTGCGTCTGGTACAAAGGTCTCATTCCCACAGAAATAAACCAAATGGTAATAAAGGTTTTTAGAGTTTAGAGATACTTTGCTCACTGTGGTGGGTGTGCACTTGTCCCCAAAAGGTGTAAACTGCCCAAGTCTGGTACCTGGATCAATGCAAATTCCCATTGATAACACTTGTTTTGCATTTTAAAAATGTTTATTTAAAGAGATATGTTGGCTCAGGGCACAGTTCTTTAGTCAGAAAACTCAGATAAGGATTTATTGACTCTGCTTCAGGTCGAGAGCCGTCATTCTAACCACACAATGTTTGTTAGTTTGGAAAACAGACTTGTTGAAATTCCCAGCTAACACAAATATGTACTTAGAATGTTTTGCTAACATTCCAAATTAAGTTATGAATATGATTTTCAGATATTTCTGAATGTTTTTTAAATGTTGAAAACGTCAATTTTTCTATGTATTAAGAAAAATGTTCTTGTTAATGTGAATGTTAAAGGAACATTCCATTCCATCGGTTTGAAAATGTTATAAAAACTTTATTTCTGAATGTTTTCTGAATGTTCAAAACATAATTTTAACGTAGTAAGAACATTTTTTTCATGGTTTATGTGAATGTTAAAGGAACATTCCATTCTATCATTTTGAACAGTTTATGAAAACATTATAAAAAATGATGTGTTGGCTTTACTTAACTTTGTTTTGTAAACAGGCACCACCGGTTCCACATAACTATGTTTCGTTAAACAAACATAATATGTTCATGTAACTTCAACATCATAGAATTTGGTCATTTTAAGCGACCCAATTAAACTCGGAGTTAATGAGTTAATTAAGTCAATAACTGAGTGATGATTGAGCATTACTGAAGACACCTGATGTTAACAAGCAGAATCTCTGAAGGAGAAAAACAGATTTTTTTAAGTCACCATTATGGAGATAAGTATTTGTTTTAGTTGGGCTCTTGACCATTAACTTGTTAACTTTAGAATTTGTTTGGTTGCTGTACATGAGTTATAACAGCCAGATGAACAATGTGCTAAGGAGATCTGATGGTGTTGGTTGTGTTTTAACATAATCAGTATTTCACAATCATTGGACCTCAATCACTGAACTCATATCGAACCCAATTTCTGAGTTAAGTTTAGCTTAATGTCATTGTAGAGCACACTATTTTTAGCCTTTTCAATGAAGTTCAAATGACCAAATCAAGAAATAAAAAATAAATTTCTTAAAAAACATTTTGAGTAGGCACACACAGACATCAGGAATCAACATATGAATATCAGCAATGGTGACAAACAGATCATAAGCTCATTTATTCATGCAGCAATGCATGATGGGAGCCATGAATGAGTTTTGATTGGTGGCACCCAGAATGCACTGCAACATGCTTTATAATTGTCACCATTGTTGAGATTCACAGGCTGATTCTTGATGTCTGTGTGTGCCTACTCAAATTTTTTTTTAGGAAGTTTCTTTTTTGTTTATTGATTTGATCATTTGAATTTCATTAAGTCTAAAAATAGTACGCTCTACAATGACAGTGCTGCTATTATCCGTAAGGTGAAGTTAACTCATAAATTCGGTTAAATATAAGTTCAGTGACTCAGAAGAAGAAGAAGAAGAAGTTTTATTTATATAGCGCCTTTCCAAAGCTCAAGGTCGCTTTACATGGTACCTTTATAATACATTTAACACTGACGCACAACTTTACAATCACAAAGGACACATATAATCACATTTAGACGAAGTACATGTTAAACAGATATGTTTTTAACTGTGTCTTGAAAGCAGTCACTGATGAAATATTTCGAAGTGAAAGGGGCAGTGAATTCCATAATGTTGGCGCATTAACACTAAATGACCTTCCACCTACTGTAGATAATCGAAAACGAGGGATGGACAGTAAACCAAGTTCAGTTGATCTGAGAGAGCGTGCAGGACAGTAGGTGAAAAGTAGATCAGATAAATATGGGGGTGCAAGACCGTTTAATGCCTTATATGTTAAAAGCAATACCTTAAAGTGGATACGAGATGAAACAGGTAACCAGTGAAGGTCATGAAGCACCGGAGTAATGTGAGCAGAACGCCTGGTGGAGGTGAGAACTCTTGCTGCTGAGTTTTGGACGTACTGTAATCTTGCAATAAGTTTTTTGGGAAGGCCAAGAAATAAAGCATTGCAATAATCCAGACGTGATGTGATTGATGCATGAATTAAGAGTTCGGCGTCAGCTAAAGTGAGAGATGGTCTTAGACGAGCAATATTTCGAAGATGAAAGAAAGAGTTTTTAACAATGGAAGAAATATGAGAGCCAAAAGACAGAGTTGAGTCAAATAAGACACCGAGGTTGCGAGTCAGTGATGAATATGATGAATGTGATGAAAGTGATGAATATGGATTTATATGGAAACCATCAATATAGAAGGACTGGTCCATTCTTTTGACTGAGGCTGGAGAACCAATCACTAATATCTCAGTTTTATTATCATTTAATTTGAGGAAGTTAAGGGACATCCAATGCTTTATGTCCCTGATGCATGCAGTGAGTGAGTCAGGCAGGGATGGTCTATCGGAGCTGGTGGTGAAGTAAATTTGGATGTCATCTGCATAGCAATGGAATTGTAGTCCATGCCTGCGTATGATGCTACCAAGTGGGTGTATGTAGATAATAAACAAGAGTGGACCAAGAACCGAACCTTGTGGAACGCCCCGTGTAAGTAAATTGGTGGCAGCATTATGACCTTGTATGGTGATATAATACATTCTGTCAGTGATATAGGAAATAAGCCAGGAAAGAGCGGAACCAGTGATACCAATATCAGAAAGCCGAGAAATAAGCAATTCATGGCAGACTGTGTCAAAAGCGGCGCTTAGATCAAGGAATAGATCAGGTCAAATGATTGTGAAATAATGATTATGTTAAAACACAACCAACACCATCAGATGACCTTTGTTTATTGTTCATCCGGCTGTTATAACTCATGTACAGCACCCAAACAAAAATTAAAGTTAACAAGTAAATGGTCAAGAGCCCAACTAAAACAAATACTTACCTCCATAATGGTGACTTAAACATTCAGGTTTTCTCCTTCAGAGATTCTGCTTTTTAACATCAGGTGTCTTCAATAATGCTCAATCATCACTCAGTTATTCACTTAATTAACTCATTAGCTCAGAGTTTAATTGGGTCGCTTAAAATGACCAAATTCCATGATGTTGAAGTTACATGAACATATTATGTTTGTTTAACGAAACATAGTTATGTGGAACCGGTGGTGCCTGTTTACAAAAAAAAGTTAAGTAAAGCCAACACATCATTTTTTTGAGTGCACACACAGACACTTGAATATCGCTAATTTAACCATGCTGCATGTCTTTGACAAAGAGAAACTGAAGTATCTGGAGGAAACACATACTGAAACACATTGGTCCTGCTAACTCCGGGACTCAAACCAGGGATCTTCTTGCTGTGAAGTGATCCAGTCCCCCAGTAGTTTCAAAATCTAGCCCCCTCAGTTATGCTACCTAGTGACTAAATTGAGTCACCCAGTTATTAGATTATGCCACCACACTCCGGACCCACATAACATTTTGACGTCCCAGATCCGGCCCACATCTGGCACTTGTGGAATACTGATCTGGCCCACATGCAGCGTGGGATGACGGCCCTTGAGTAAAGGGGGTCGCACACCGGACGCGCAGCTCGGCGCCGCGCCACGCAGCGCCAGGTCTTTTAAATTCGAACACATTATTCTCTATGAGAGTACACACACCGGCGGCGCCTTTCGGCGTCTGTCCGCGGCGCCCAGCAACGGCTCTGGACCGTGTTCAAAATCCTGCAGCGCCACACGGCGCCATTTACATAGTTATATATTAAATTTACATTTATGTGTCTCAAATAGTAGTAATGTATATACGGACTTAGCCCTGTGCTGGAATTAGGGCTGCACGATTAATCGCACGATATTGTTATGCGCATCTCATCAGTAAAGCCGGTTCCTTGATTAGTAGTAAATCACCTTCACCTGCTTTCAGATGGACGATATGATGCAGATATGAGTGTTAAATTAACACTCAAGAGTGTTAAAGTTAATGAGATAATTCAGTGATTAATTTAGTGATGTTTGCATTATTGAAGACATCTGATGTTAACAAGCAGAATCACTGAAGGAAAACATCACAAATTGTAAGCCACCGTTATGGTGATAAGAGTTTGCTTTAGTTGGGCTCTTGACCCTTATACACTTAATTTAAATTTGTTTGTCTGCTGTTATTTAATTATAACGGGCAAATGAACAAAGAATAGTGAGGTCTGATGGATTTGGTTATGTTCTGGCATAATCATGTTGTGGTCTGAAAATGAATCTTCTTGAGAAAGTTTGGTTTAACTTATTGGCATAAACATATTATTCTAGAGCAGGAGTATAGGTATGTCTCTTATAATCCAAAATGTCTAATAAACATGGTTCTGTTCAAAACTCTTTCAAATAGTTTTATTTAGAAACACAGACATCAATAATCAGCCTGTGAATCTCAACAATGGTGACAATAATAATGCATGTTGCAGTGGCTGCTACCAATCACAACTCTTTAATGTCTCCCATCTTGGATTGCGATATGAATAAATTATGATCTGAATTTTCTATGTAATTTACTTTTCCTAACTGAATATTCTGTTCATCACCATTGTTGAGATGCATAGACTGAATCTTGAAGAATGTGTGTGCCTAAAAGAAAGTTTTTTTTTTCTTTTTAGAAAACAACTTTTAAGAAATCCTTTATTATATCTAAAATTCTCGATATTTATGCAGAATCACAATTATGCTGTAACAAACAACATAAATCAACAATGATTGAAGTTCAAATGATGATGATTGTCATAATATAACCAACACCATCAGATCACTTTTTTTTCTTTGTTCATCTGGCAGTTATAACTCAGATAAGAAGTTAATAATATAAGGGTCAAGAGTCCGACTAAAGCAACCCAAATCTGAAAGCAGGTGAAGGTGATTTACTACTAATCAAGGAACCGGCTTTACTGACGAGATGCGCATAACAATATCGTGCGATTAATCGTGCAGCCCTAGCTGGAATATACATTTAGTTTTATATTTATTTAAAGAAATCAGAAAATTGCTGATGTTATCAGATTTTCAGGTGAGAGTTATCCTAGACGTGGCGTGGCGTGGCGCTGCGCGGTGCTGAGCTGCGCGTTCGGTGTGCGACCAGCTTAACTCACTCCTGTTCACCAGATCTGGGCCACAAGCAGGCCATATAATGCCACATGCCAGCCAAGAGTAAATAAATAAACCAGAACTGGACCTTATCTGAGCCACAAAATCTGTGTGTATTAAATATTGAGTCATCTCATCCTTAATAAGCCTGTTAACAAGCAGAATCACTGAAGGAAAGAAGATAACACTTTAGACACAGCCTTAGATAAAAATCTACTGAAGATAAAAGACATTAAAGCTCTGAAGATCTCAGCAGAAGAGGATTGAACAACTCCACTCCACGTCTTAAAGCAACAACTGCATATGTTTACTTTTTACAGTGTATGTTCAGTCTGGCAATCTGCCTAGATCTTTGCTGGAAGCTAATGTTTGTGTTCTCTTAAAGAAAGATAAACCCACTGACGAATGTGGATCTTATCTCCCTATTTCTTTACTTAATGTAGATTTTTAAATACTAGTAAATATTTTAGAGACTCAACTCGAGTTGGTGCTTCCCACCATTATTATTATAGATCAGACGGGCTTCGTTTAGAGATCTTCATCCCATAACATTAGTAACTAAATATTTTTAAACTACTCAGGTCTCTGTGCAAAAGGGGGTGTAGTAATTTCATCAGATGTCGAGAAGGAACTTGATAGGGTTATGTGGCTAAATCTATTTTCAGTGTTAGATCATTTTAACTTGAGGAATATTTTTGCTAAATGGGTCAAGATTTGATAAACACTCCCAACTTGCATAATCACAAAAGGTGTCCAATCATCTAAAATTGTCTTATCTTAATGCACTAGAGCAAGAGTTTCCAACCCTGTTCTTGAAGAGCTACCGTCCAGCAGATTTCAGCTCTAACTTTAATCATATACACCTGAAACTGTCCATCAAGTTGTTCAGGATGGTTTGATGATTACAAACAAGTGTACCTGGGTTGGAACTGAAGTCTGTAAGATATCATACAAACCTCAAAAATGGTGACAATCAAAACATATTCAAATAGAAATAGAAAAACAAATTAAGTTGCATAATTTATTCATGCCGCGACGCATGCTGGGAGTCATGAATGAGTTTTGTGTGCTGGCATGAAACATGTCACCATTGTTGCGTTTAAGATGCTGATTGTTGATGTCTGTGAGTGTCTAAGGGGCTGTTTACACCTGGCCACTTCATGCGTTTTCTCAGATCGGATAGATATCCGATTTATCAAAACGATTCCATTTACATCTGGTCACATAAATGTGTTTTTGCTAAACAGATATAAATCTGATCATCAATTCCCGCGCTATATGCAGATTTAATGGAGTGCACGTCACCGAAAGCAACAGTTATGAGCTGCATTTTATTGTTCATCGGCTAATTTCAAAATCAAAGACAGCCATAAGAGAGAGCGGCAACAGCCCTGGTAAGATCATTTCGTTTCTTTACTTTTAATGAAGATGATTGTGTGTTAAGCGTCTGTGACTTACTTTCACTTTGATTGTATGGGGTCGTGACTTGAGGAATAGACTCTCATCTGCGGTAGTGTTGCAGTAGCGTTGTCATATCTAACTATAACATGACATATAGCCTATAACACGCTCTCACACATTTATTTTTTATCATTTTTAAGAGGAGTCAAATTTACATATGTGGTTTCAACAACCAGATGCATTTACACTTTTCCAGTTTCGTATGGAATGCGGCCCAGACCACCTCCTGATGTGGTTTGAGCGATCGGATTCAAATTGGTCTCGAATGCGTTTCGAAGGGCATTTACACCTGGTCTTTTCACGATCGGATAGCTATCCGATCACAGAAAACGCATGAAGTGGCCAGGTGTAAACAGCCCCTAAATGACACCTTAGTTGTTAACTCTCTGCTCATAATCTGCAAAGCATTCTCACCCCAAGGCGTCATTTAATTGACACTTTTGACCATGCGTCAACTAACTGACGCTAAAGGGTGCCTTTGCTTCTGTTATGGGTAGGTTTAGGTATGGGGTAGGGGTAGGCACATCTCATATTGATGTATGATGTAGACGCATGGTCAAAAGCATCAGTTAGATGATGCCCGAGGATGAGCATCATCTAACTGACGCTAAAGGCACCCTTGACGCATGGTCAAAAGTCTCAATTAAATGATGCCTTGGGATGAGAACGGGCTATAATCTGATGTTCTGTTAATGTGATTAAACTTTAGATATGAACAGCTACACCTCCCAATTAAATAAATTAACCACCAATCTGATGTTCTTCTATCTAAGCTTCCTCTTATGCAATAACTGTTACTTAGCCTGTTGAAAACCAGTGCCCCGGTACCGGCCTTGTTATGATGTTAAATTCCTTGTTAAACATAACCTTGTTATGATTTTCGTACGTTCTTTTTACAGACTTCCATATATGGTATAACCCAATTCATGGTATCATTTGAAAGCTTAGAATCTAAACTTTACAAAGAATACCATCACTTTCGTTTTTATGATATATATCAAATTAAAATATTAGCTTAAATATGCATTGGTCCCAGGCAAAAATTTCCGCTTTGTGATTGCGAAGGATTATTTTTACAAATATTTATTTTTTATATATTTCACAAAACAGTCAAATCTTACATAGAAATAAAGCTCTCATTCTAAGGAATCTGTCGATGTAGGTTATTACATTGTGAGACAATCATAGACCGAAATATCTTCAAAAGAATCGCGCAGTAAAATAAAATCAAACAGAATGACAGATAAAAGTCTCACATTCCTGCTCCGATGTCGTCTTCAGTCAGCCGAAAACAGCCACATAATCTATATCAACTTTTAGATTAGGATGTTTTCTTTCAAATAAGACCATTTTCACGTTTCTGTGAGCTTTCGTTGGTCAGAAAAACCGTTCCGAATGAACTGAGAGGAGATGCGCTCTGAGCGCAAAACCCCGAATCTCCAAGTCATCTGCGTAGGCGTCCTGTAATAGATATCCAACTGCCTAAAGCCGATCCATTCAGCTTAGAAATCTAGTAGGAACTATTCTTGCAGTAAAAATATTAGGTGGACCCTTTACTGAGCGACACTGTGGCTGACCGGAGCTGTGTGCAGCCCAAAAGTGTCCTATATCCGGGTTGGAACGCGAGTAGGGTCTCTGTTGACTGTAGCGCGAGTTTATATAAGTTTGAGAACTATTTTGATGTCTATAATTGCATCTAGAAACATAAAAGCATCGATGGCATTGATAAATGCGATCTCTGAAAGTGCAACTGGTTTCTAAAGGGAGGATTTGGAGAAGTTTGGAGTGCCAATGTCAAGACGCGCTGCTTTTAGGTAGGTAACCTTTTACAATGTTTACATACATTTTTTTGATAAAGTTATTGCTAGTTTGAAATGTGAAAGAACAGCAACCAACCAGATAAACTAATATCTGAAAATAAATGTCATTTTGGATTTTGGATATGGATTGTTTGATTGTGCACTAGTTAGTTTCACTTTGGATAAGTTGAATGGTCATTTCAGTAAATCTACATTTTGATATTGTGAAATGGATATTATTACAGTGCAGAAACTATGTATAAACAGTGATTCAGCTAAATGAATAAATGTAAATGATTTCTTTGTTTCAGTTTCTATTGAAGATGTGGCTGATGGCACATCTTGGCACAGCGGGCATCAGATCTCCATGGCCATGGCCGGTGATGTTGAGGTGAAGTGACAAAACTGATGCCCATATAATGAATGAAATACATCTGGAGTATGATGATTCGGTTCTAGATTGTAATAGACCACATATTTTAGGCAAATATTTAGTAAAATGATAAGTTTTGTATTTTCTGAAAGAATAAAATTACCAAAATTACAAAGCGCCTATTTTTTTTCTTTTTGTTTATTATAGCACAGACAACATATACTATAATATTTATCACATTCAGCAGTGTTTTATATAATTTCAAATGGTTTTCTGTAAAATGACACTGAAATACTGCATTTATACCACTGTATATGGGTATGAGCAGAGTTTAGATTTGTCTAGGTGAAAATGACATATAAAAAAGGTAATATTCCTCCCTTCAGATTAATATGAATATCTTTTTCATTTTTTATTATAGAGAAAAAATTATTTTTTCCAGTGTTTGCTGACATCTAGAGGAAACAACAACACTTGTCTGCATGTTTCAAGAGCCCACAGGGGCTGAGTTATACACTTTCAAAAATTAATTTAAAATAAAAAAATCAAAAAGCGCCTGTTTTTTGGGGGGGGTTATTACAGCTCAGACAACATATACTTAAATGTTTATCACTTTTAGCACTGTTTTATGAAACTGCAAAGGGTTTCCTGTAAAATGATACCAAAATTGTCTATTTTGAAAAAAGAATGAGGTATTGGGAGGCTTTTCAATTTGGGTAGGCAAATACAGGCGGAAATCCCCAAAAATGTTTCCTGGTACTTAACAGGTTAGACAACCTAATTTATTTTATTTTTTTATATATATTGTTATTTATAAAACATTAAACTTACTGGAAGAACGTTTGTCCATATGTTTGAGAGAACCTTGCTAGAAGGTTAGCCATGAAAACGATCCCTGTTAGCTGAGGTGCCGCTAAACAACACTCACTCTTTGGTCTTGGAAGTATCATTGCTTTTTATGCGGTCTCTTTCTGGGTTTACTTATCTAGGTATAGAGATAAAATGTACCCTGACTATCAAATCTACTATTAATGAAATGGATAGATAACCACATTATACCGTTATTGTTGATATTAGGGCGTATTCACCTTGTCAAGATGAACTAATACCACGTCTGTTATCCCTCTTCCAGATGCTTCACATTTTGCTTCCCAGTAGAGTAGACAACTACACGGTTCAGTTATAACTTTTACTTGTTAATAAAACAAAAGGCCTAGACTCTCACTCCCAAGCAGATTTGGCAGATCCCTCATTTGATGACACACACACACAAACTTATCGTGACTGTACTGTTTACTCAGTTCAGCATCAGTGATGGTGACACCGGAACATTTCCGTAAACACACATAAAGATACATTATGGGAAATGTACACAGCAAAATCCCCAGTGTTAAATTAATGCTGCTCAGTGTTTATACAGTATGAGTCCACACTCAGAGTGTTATAAGTAACACTAAAGAAGTGTTGAAGCTAATGAGATAATTAAGTGATTAATTGAGTGATGATTGAGCATTATTGAAGACACCTGATGTTAACAAGCAGAATCACTGAAGGAGAAAAGCACAACTTTTATGTCACCATTATGTTGATCTGTGTTTGCTTTAGTTGGTCTCTTGAACCTTATATATTTAACTTTAGATTGTGTTTGCTGGCTGTAATTGAGTTTAAACAGCCAAATGAACAAAGAGAAAAGGAAATCTGATGGTGTTTGTTGTGTTTAAACAAGTTTTTTTTTTTTTTTACTTGATTCACTGAACTCATATGTTTACACTGTTAGTGAAATGTGACCCAGTTCTAATTGTTTGCTCACATGTGACACAGTATGTGTTGTATGACAGGAAAAAAACACATTCATTAGATTATTTCGAGATTGGTTTCAGGCCTTGTTCATATGTTGAAATAAATCTGATATGTGCCAATGCGACTGTCATGTAATCAGGCAGATTGGATTTTCTGAGGCATTAGGCTACGTCTCTGCGGTTTAATGACGAGAGAAACCCAGACGCATCTGCGAAACGTCGTGTAGTTGTAGGAGAGGAATGTGGACAAACATTGACACACAACATATCAAAGGTTGGCTAGCTCATCCTAAAATTTCGGACCCACTGCTTCTTGTTAAAGCCCGCCATGATCTCATGAAAGTGTGTATCTATAGCACAAATTGTATTTCTTGTGCCATTTACGTTGTTTTCGCGTGCATTTGATATAAATGAATGAGGCATTTATATAGCGGTTTCAATAATCAAAGGTAATTTCAATAATAAGCTGTTTATGGCCTGTAATACGCACGCACTCCACACCCCTAATCCTATCCAAGTGGTTTACAGTGCGTATCATGCACGCAAAAAAAATATTTTTGGCGTATAAATGTTGCGAGAAATAACATTAGTGAAATAGATATGCACTTTCATGAGATCGTGTTGTATATTCCCACCAGTCCTGAGAACTCTCTCGCACACAATAACTGAAGCGTGTGAGCTGGCTGCAATGATGGCCGTTTTCATCCTCCTCTGGAAACATGGGCCTTCATTTTCAGTTAGTTTTTGGTCTCCATTTTATACACTTTACTGGTTGAGTTCAGTTGCTGGACTTCCTAGCAGCCAATTCCATAGACACACTCAATTGTTCTTTGTAGTGTGTCAGGCTGCTCTCGGTTAACAGCCTTTTCTGTATGCCCTCGCAGCGGAGTCCGCATACTAATCTGTCCCGAAGTGTGTCATTTAGCGCATCACCAAATTGTCAGTGTTTAGACCTAACATAAACATTGCCATGGTTTCCCCTTCTAGCTGATTTTGTCAGTGAAACCTGTTTTGTTTAATACTTTCTTTATTAATCAATCTTCTCTATCCATCAAGTCATGTTACAACCCATCACTTAGCACACAGTGACGTCTAGTGGTTTTCTCAGGTAACAACATTAACTGATATCATTACAAAACCGAAATAGCTCTGCAATTACTAAGGGCTTTGGGGATAAATGCGCTTTGAGAGTGCTCACTATTTCATCATATGTTGGTTTTTCTGGCTGCATGAGGTTATTCAGTAGTGTATATGTCTTTGGACCCTCAAACTTAGAAAGGTGGGTACAACTTTCCCTTGAGCAATAGCATTTGCTGCTATAAAGTACTCAAATCACTCTGAATAAGAGCTCCACTGATCACTACATTTCTCAAAGTTACCTATGTTGCCAAAAACTGATGCAATTCTCTGTCTTCTTTCCCCCTTTTTAGCCAAGAAGTGGACTAGCAGATTGCTCGTATAATTTTTAATTTCCAGCGATCTTGCCGTCAAGCCACTTAACTTTCCACATCTACACAACAAATGCGGAATAACAAGATCTCATATATTTGGAGGATAAAATAGTGCATTGAGGCAATGATAATAATAATAATAATTCATTACATTTATATAGCGCTTTTCTATGCACTCAAAGCACTTTACATGGAAGGGGGGAATCTCCTCAACCACCACCAGGATGACGCGCACACACACACTTATCGTGACTGCTCTGTTTACTCAGTTTAGCATCTGAGAGGGTGACACTGGAACATTTATGGAAATACACATAACAATGCATTATGGGAAATAATGGGAAACAAAATACTCAACAAATATCAAAACCGAATCAAATATCTAAATATATACTAGAATACAGGCAAAATATTATAATGCTATACATCTTTCGCCAAATACACCTTTAAAAATAATCCAGATTTTCTACTTGGGTTAAGTGACGAGTTAAAACAAGGGAGTTATAGGGGATGTAATAGAAAAGTTGGGTTACACTTTATTTCGATAGTCACTTTAGACATTCTACTAACTATAAGTAACTTTTCAACTACATGTCAACTAACTGTCATTAGAGTATTAGTAGGCTGTAGTAGACTGTCAGTAGACTGGTAGGTTATGGTTAGGTGTTAGGGTTCGGGTTAGGAGAACAAGTTGACTTGTAGTTGCTAAGTTACTTATAGTCAGTAGAATATCTGTTGGGGGACCAACAAAATAAAGTGTTAGCAGATATTAAGCAGACAGTCTACTTATACTCTAATGACAGTTAGTTGACATGTAGCTGCAAAGTTACTTATAGTTAGTTGTATGTCTAAAGTGGACTATCGAAATAAAGTGTTACCAAAAGTGGACATTAAAAGTTGTCCAGATCATTAAAAGTTGATGACTTTTGATCAGATTGTTTCAAAGTATAATGTTGATATAAACACTTCTTTACATTGTACGGGATGTACAGTCAAAGACCAGAAATGAAGAATGAAGACCCGGAGTCAGAATTATAATAAATTAAAGAAAAGGTTTTACTGAAGATGGTTTGCAGTTTCATCAGCAGAATTCAGCTTCAAGACACATGAGTCTGTAGGCCGCCCCGCTTACAGTCACAAAGATCACAGCAGTTATACCATTCCCAAGGTCTAACACTGTAAAAAAAAATCCCCGTAAAAAAACGGTAATATTCCGGCAGCTGGGGTGCCAGGAATGTACTGTTAATTTACAGCCCTTTACCGTTATTTTACAGCTCTCCTTTTTTACAGTATGTTACCGTAAAAAAAAAAACATGACAGGTAACTCATATCATTTGGGAAACCGATTGCTTTAAACAGTTCGAGTTCAAAAACTAGTATTTATACTGATAGTACCATAAAATTCCTTCATTAGAGTTCACTGAAAATGAATATCTCTTTATATAAAACGAATCGGTTACCTAACGTAACCTCGGTTCTCTCTAGATGAGGGAACGAGTATTGCGTAAGCTAGCTTACGCTACGGGAAAGATTCCATCTTTCTGAGAAATTGAAGCCAAAAATTATCCTATAATTTTGTATCCATTGTCAACGCAGTTCAGCTGCAGCAGACCATGAGAAGGCTAGCTAGCCGCTCATTGGTTCGCTCACGGAGAACTGCTTAAGCCTATGAGGGAGCGCGGATGAACCCGCGACCAATGAGAGTCTGACTCGCTCTCATTACGTCACCGCCCCCGAAGCGGGCGTAGACGAGGCTATAAATACCCCGAATAGGCTGAATAAATCTGGTTTTTTCAATTCTGAAGCGAACATCGCCAGTAGCACAAGCACGGCCAGGAACGCAATACTCGTTCCCTCATCTAGAGAGAACCGAGGTTACGTTAGGTAACCGATTCGTTCTCTTACGAGAGGTTCTCTCGTATTGCGTAAGCTAGCTTACGCTACGGGAACCCATGGTCAACGCCGTGCGTGCTAAGCATCCACTATTAGTCCCGCGGGGCATCCCGGGGAACACCGAAAGTGGGAATGAATATATGTATCTGTGACAAACGGCCAGCGGAGCGGGCCGGATTATTGTGTAGTACATAAGCACATAAAAGAGAGGGACAGAGCGAACTCGGTCTGTGTGAATTAACCCCCTATAGTGCAGCTCAACCAGAAGAGCTGAAACATACTAGACTGCTAGTAGTTTAGCCTGCAAGGCGGGTACTTCCAGATTGTAAAATCTGACAAAGGTGGAGGGGGAAGCCCATCCCGCTGCCACGCAAATGTCGTGAATGGAAATCCCACTGGACCACGCCCACGATGAGGCCATGCCTCTAGTGGAATGAGCCCTGATGCCCAAAGGGCATGGCAGGTCTTTCGATGCGTATGCTGCTGCAATGGCATCAACAATCCATCTGGATAGGGACTGTTTCGAGGCGGCCAACCCCCTGGTGCGCCCGCCGAACGAAACAAAAAGCTGCTCGGATCGTCTGATCGGAGCTGTGCGAGTGACATATAATCTCAGAGCCCTGACCGGGCATAGGAGATTAGAATCTGATTCGCTATCGGAAGCAGGCAGAGCCGATAGGGATATAACTTGTGCCCTGAACGGGGTGCCAATCGCCTTGGGAACCTAGCCATGCCTAGGTTTGAGAACGACTAATGAGTCATTAGGTCCAAACTCAAGACAGGACGCGCTGGTCGACAGCGCGTGCAGGTCTCCCACCCGTTTTACTGACGCGAGCGCGAGTAAAAAAACGGTCTTTAGCGACAGGTACTTTAGGTCCACGGTGCTTAGCGGTTCGAATGGGGGAGCTTTCATAGCATCAAGAACTATGGAAAGGTCCCAAATCGGCACCGAAGGGGGGCGCGGGGGATTCATCCTTCTAGCTCCCCTGAGGAAGCGGACTACCAGCCCGTCTTTGCCCAGTGACTGGCCGCGTCGGGGTTCAGCAAACGCCGCGACGGCTGCCACATATACCTTAAGAGTGGACGGGGATCTGCCCTTGTCCAGCATCTCTTGGAGAAAATTTAGTAAGGAGGGAACCTCGCATAACCGCGGGTCCAGACCCCTATCTGTGCACCACTTCGAGAACACAGACCATTTTGACGCATAGAGCCTTCTGGTAGAAGCCGCTCTAGCCTGTATGATCGTGTTTAACACTCCCTCTGGCAAAGCAACGGGTAGTTGTTGATCACCCACGCGTGAAGCGCCCAGCGCTCTGGGTGGGGATGCCAGATCGAGCCGCGAGCTTGGGAGAGGAGATCTGCTCTGACTGGAATGGGCCACGGCGCTGTCTGTGACAGCTGCGTGAGCTCCGGAAACCAAGTCTGACCCTCCCAGTGCGGGGCTATGAGGAGCACCGAGTGCTGCGCTTCTCTGATTCTCTGAAGCACCTGTGGTAACAGAGAGACCGGAGGGAAGGCATAAAGCGGGCGGCTGGGCCAGGTTTGGGCTAGCGCGTCCTCGCTCCTTGAGAAAAATATTGGGCAGTGGGTGTTCTCCGCCGAGGCAAAGAGGTCCACCTCTGCTCTGCCGAATAGACGCCACAGTTTCTGGACTGTAAGAGGATGCAGGGACCATTCCCCGGGGGGAATGGGGTTCCTGGACAGGCTGTCTGGACCGTCGTTCAGATGTCCCGGCACGTGCGTCGCCCTGCGCGGGAGCAGGTGACACTGAGACCAAACTAAGATGCGTTCTGTCAGCTGGAAAAGATTCCTGGATCTGACTCCGCCCTGACGGTTTATATAAGAGACCACGGCTATATTGTCCGAACGGATCAGCACGTGGTGGCCCTGAATGCGCGGGAGAAAGCGCATGAGCGCGTTCTCGACCGCCAACCTCTCCAAACAGTTTATGTGTAGGAGGCTCTCTTGAGCTGACCGGGGCCGAAGGCCGGTGAGCCCTCGCAGACCGCTCCCCAACCCGTGTTGGAGGCGTCTGTCGAGATGACTTTTCGGCGTGAAACTGTCCCCATGGAAACGCCCCGCTGAAACCATTCTACCACTGACCATGGCTGCAGAGCTGTGATACAGGTCTGCGTTACTTTTATCAGCTGGTGGCCCGTGGTCCACGCTCGGTGAGACACACGGCTCCTCAACCAAAGCTGAAGCGGGCGCATGCGCAGTAACCCCAGCTGGAGCACCGCGGAGGCTGAGGCCATACAGCCCAACGCTCTCTGAAATGTTTTCAAAGGCGTGAGTCTGTTCATCTGAAAAGATGCGGCGAAACGCTGCACACGGTGCGCGCGCTGCGTTGACAGACGCGCCGTCATCGTGACCGAGTCCAGCTCTATACCCAAGAAGGAGATAGTCTGACTGGGTTGTAGTACGCTCTTTGTCCAGTTGACAGAGAGGCCCAATACTTTCAGATGGTCGAGGAGAACTGTACGATGAGACAGTAACTCTCTCTGAGATTGTGCCAAAATCAGCCAGTCGTCCAAGTAGTCCAGTATTCGCAGCCCCTGACTCCGCAGGGGGGCGAGCGCCGTATCCATGCACTTCGTGAACGTACGGGGTGCTAGGGATAGGCCGAACGGTAGGGCGGTGTATTGATAAACCTGGCCTTCGAGGCGAAACGTAAGAATGGCCTGTGAAGGGGATTTATCTGGATCTGAAAGTATGCATCTTTCAGATCTAGTGATATGAACCAGTCCCCCTGGCGCACGTGCGCGAGGAGTTTTCTGATAGTGAGCATTTTGAACGGTCTCTTCATGAGAACTTTGTTCAGCGATCTGAGGTCTAATATTGGTCTGAGACCGCCGTCTTTCTTGGGGACAAGAAAATAACGGCCGTAAAACCCCGACTCGCTCATAGCCAGAGGCACCCTCTCTATAGCCTTTTTGCACAACAGAATTGCTATCTCTGAACGGAGCAGCGCGTCACTGCTTCTGGGTTCACAGTAGTTTCTAGCCGCGCTCGGAAGCGAGGAGGGCGGCGGCAAAACTGTAAGCGATAGCCTAGCTTTATTGTGTTTAACACCCACTGCTTCCCACGCTTTGAAGCGTGACGCTAGGGGGTGAATGGCTACATGGTCCCCGTCGCTGCACTTCGCGGGCTGCGTGAGCGCGCTGATAGTGTTTACAACAGCGGGACGTACACTCGGAGGGGAGTTTATGGGCCCTGTAACAGAGTGAACAGAAGTAAGACGCGCACAGGGCTTGTGGGCGCGCTTATACACTCTGAGACTCGAGCGGGCTTGGCCCGCTTTATGAGAGTGGACTCTGTGTGAGACAGGGGAACTGGAGTGTCTTTGTGTATGAGTGAACACAGTGTTGTGGGCACATTCTCTACACAAGTTTATGGACCGTGTAACAGAGGTGGGACGCGCGCACGGGTTCGTGGGCGCGCTTATGTACTCTGAAACTCGAGCGGGTTGGGACCGCTTTATGAGAGTGGACCCTGTGTGAGACACGGGAACAGGAGTGTCTTTGTGTATGAGTGAACACAGTGTTGTGGGCACATTTTCTACACAAGAGGCTTTTACTCTCTTTTGAGATTTCTCTGGGACGCCATAAACACGGCGTTTTGTGTATGAGTGAACACAGTGTTGTGGGCACATTTTCTTTTTTTTTATTTTTTTATTTTTTATTTTATTTAACAGTCAGACATACATACAAACCAACATAGTACAGTAGTGAGCAATCTTGTAAATCCATAATTCCAGAAGTGACATAAAAGTGGTATAATTGTTTGATCTAAGTGTGTATGTGAGCGGGTGTGAGAGTGTGGGTATGTGTATGTGTGTGTATGCGTAAACAAAGTAACCATTTATTATTTATTACCATTGTCATTACCATCACCACCCCACTCCCCACTACCACCATATTGCCAATATTGTGTTGGTCGATTTTTATTTCCATCCTTCCTCCTATGTAACAATTGCCATTGTCAATGCTGTATAAAATAAAAGATGATATAATAAGATAAGATAATATAAGATAACCTTCCCCCACATCTCATCAGTCCCTATCGTTTCCTAATTTTTTTTTTTTTTTTTTTTTTTTTTTTTTTTTTTTTTTTTGTGTGTTATGTGCAATGTCTAAGGTGCATTAAAAGAGGGAGTACAGTGCGAGAGTGTCTCAAATTGGGACAGAGATGCTGTCCCGTTGAAACCACTTCTCGTCTGTCTTGCCTGCCCTGGTGTTTGTGAGGTTTTCCATATATACATATTCCTTTTTTTTTTTTTTTTTTTTTTTTTTTCCTCTTTTTTTTTTTTTCATTCTATGTTGTGGTGCATTAAAAACCCATGAAGAGATAAGGGGGGAATTATTGCAGTAGTGATGATAATGACATTTAATTCCAATACAGCATTGACAATGGCAATATTGATGATTATAATAATAATGATAATAATAATATTATTAATAAATGATAATGATGATGGCAGTGGTGACCGCAATGGTGAGAGCAAAAGACAGCAACAACAGCAATTACAACAATGAAAAGATAAAAGTGAAAATAGTAATCATAACAATAACAGTGAAGATAGTAATAACAATGATGACATAAGCAAGTTCAAACAGCTAAAATGCATTAATATTCGTGGGTTGGTTAAGAAGGTGGGAGGAGTCGGAGTTGAAAACAGAGAAAGGATTCATAGCTGTAAGAGGTCAGAAAGTGTTGGACGGCATAGGTCAGTTTCAGATGCGTAATTATGAAGGGGAGATGTGTATTCCATTGCAATGAAGTCTGAAATAAGATTTTTCCAAATGTTAATGTGTAATTTATTTCTAGTTTTCCAGTTCATGAGGATAGTTTTCTTGGCGATGGTTAGAGCTATGAGGAGTATTTTAGAGTTTATAGTTTTATCAGTGATTGTTGTCAGGTCCCCCAGCAAGCAAAGAGAAGGCGACAGTGGGATGTGGCAGCCGACTATAGTGGATAGTGACTGTGTGACCTCTTCCCAAAAGTGTTTGATTGGAGTGCAGTGCCAGGTTGCATGGATGTATGTATCTGTAGAATTTTGATTGCAGTGTGTGCAAACTTCTGATGTGAAACCCATTTTAGCTAATCTGCTGCCCGTGTAATGTGTTCTGTGAAGTATTTTGTATTGTATTAACTGAAGATTCGCATTTTTGGACATGAGATAGATGTTTTTACAGGTTTGGGTCCAGAAGTTGGCATCAGGGGCTATTGAAAGATCGTTTTCCCATTTTATTGTTGGTAAGTATATGGTCTGAATTTGGTTTGAAATCATTTTGTATATTTTAGAGAGAAGTTTCTTTGGGGAGGAAATGTTGACCAAGTCTGATATTGCCGGTGGAAGTTCTAAATTTGTGTCTCTGATGTTTATTTTTGTCAGAACAGAAGATTTGAGTTGTAGGTATTTTAAAAATTCGTTGCTCCCGATGCCATACTCCTGGGCCAGTTGCGGAAATGGTGTAAATGTTTTAGATTTGAAAATGTGCTTAATGTGGGTGATACCCTTTTCTGCCCATGTGTGAAAATTCAATGTTTTTTTATTGCTTATAAAGTCACGGTTGTTCCACAGTGGGGTGAGGTTAGATGGAGCTAATGTAGAATTTGTGATTTGGTGAAATTTCCACCAGGCTGTCAGAGTGGCAGATATAGTTACTGCATTGAAACATGTGTGTTGTTTAATTGATTTGGTGAGGAACGGTATGTCAGCTATATTTAATTCTTTGCATAGTGATTGTTCTATATCTAGCCATATAATATCAGATTGGGTGGGGTGAATCCATTTGTATATGTATTGCAGTTGGTTAGCCATTGAGTAATATTGGAAATTTGGTGCTTCTAGTCCTCCTTGAACCTTACTTTTTTGTAGTGTAGTGAGTTTAATCCTTGGTGTTTTATTTTTCCAGTAGAAGCGAGTTATAATGGAGTCTAGTGATTTAAACCAGGTGAGTGTGGGGTGGGTTGGAATCATTGAAAATAGGTAATTAATTTTCGGTAAAATTGTCATTTTTATTGCTGCTACATGCTACATGGGCACATTTTCTACACAAGAGGCTTTTACGCTCTTTTTGAGATTTCTCTGGGACGCCGTAAACACGGCGTTTTGTGTATGAGTGAACACAGTGTTGTGGGCACATTTTCTACACAAGAGGCTTTTACGCTCTTTTTGAGATTTCTCTGGGACGCCGTAAACAAGGCGTTTGTGCTCATGCAAGCGGGAAGGGATACCGGCTTGGTAATGGCAGGGTACACTGCTGTAGTAGCCGCGTGAGCGGGGACTAACAGAGGGCGAAACTTTGACGGCGATCCGGCCCGCGGCGGGAGAGCGCCGTCTTTTTCTCAACCACGCTAGGCAGACTTCGAGTAATCAGTTTTCAGCGCGATCCTCTGCCGAGGCCCCCGGGGAGGCGGCGGTCTGTGGCGGCTGTCAGAGCGAGCGAGGGCGGCCGCCCTGGTGTCGCTGAGAAGTCTGACTGTGTTTAGCTAGGCGCTAGGGTGGGGCTCGTGCAGGAGGCTGGTCACGTGAGCGGCCTGCAGAGGAGCTAGCGCGACGAGGCAGAACAAAATTCGCAGGAAATCCTCAATCCGCGACTGAAGGGGGATTTTTTCCCCCGCTCTCGTCCCATTCACGAAGTACCTCACTCTGTAGTAGACATGGGGTGCAGAAGCTGCTTGGCCGGCGGCTGAAAGCTTGAAGTCGGACTGCAGGCTTTAGCGGGTAGCACAGGTGATGAGCGCCATCTCACGGAGGGCGGCATAGACGTGCGGCGACCAGGTCCTCTACAGGGAAAATGGAGATAAAGCCCTTCTCTGCGGCTCCGTCCACAACGCGACGCGGGGTGAAAGAGTCAGAGCGAGTTCTAGCAGAGAGCGGGGCGTTCCAGGACTTCGTGAGTTCTGCGTGCAGATCAGGCAGAAAGGGCGCAGCCCGTTTAGCGGCGGGAGTCGAGCGCTGGTGGAAGTAGCTGCGCGGGTCCCGGTTGATTCTCGGGCCGAGGAGGCGTGAGAATCGGACCAATCCTCACCGTCTGAAGCGAGAAGCGAACATGTCTCCTTGGTGTCCGCGGCGTCAACGGAGGCAACAGAGCGGCCACTCGGCGGCAGCTGTATGTCCGGAAGCGGCGGAGATGGAGAGCGGGAGCGAGAGGCTCCGGCGGGATGAACGCTTCCGGCTGGGGGTCCGGCGGCCTCTGAGAGCGGCGTTTCTTTCTCCGCGGCGAAGTCAGAGGCGGCACGGAAGCATCTTAGTGGCTGAAGTCGAGCCCGCGGGGTCAACAATGGCATAGTTTCGCAGAGCTCGCAGCCGCCACAGCGGGGGCGAGATCGGCGTGCTCCAATCCGAGGCAGAGAGAGAAGAGGTGGCGGTCCCCAGCCTCGAGGGGAGCGCGGCAAAAGCCGCCAGAAAATTTACGAGACATCTTGAAAAAGACGCTCGCTCTTTTAGATACAACAATATATAGGAAGCATTTTTGTATAAAGGATACAATCCGTCGGATGGCGCTAGCTCACAGGACGGCTGAAGGTGGCGAAGACGGCCGGCTTCCTCAGTCTCCCAAACGCTCGCTAGAAGGTGCCTTTTCGACGACGGCGGCTTCTCTCTCAGGATCAGCAGATGCAGGTGCGTCGCTGAAGGATGAAAAAATCAGATTTATTCAGCCTATTCGGGGTATTTATAGCCTCGTCTACGCCCGCTTCGGGGGCGGTGACGTAATGAGAGCGAGTCAGACTCTCATTGGTCGCGGGTTCATCCGCGCTCCCTCATAGGCTTAAGCAGTTCTCCGTGAGCGAACCAATGAGCGGCTAGCTAGCCATCTCATGGTCTGCTGCAGCTGAACTGCGTTGACAATGGATACAAAATTATAGGATAATTTTTGGCTTCAATTTCTCAGAAAGATGGAATCTTTCCCGTAGCGTAAGCTAGCTTACGCAATACGAGAGAACCTCTCGTAAGAGAACTGCAAACACCCAATGTGTAATAGTGAACTAATTAAAAACGTGATTTTAACTTAAGTCTTTGCAGTTCTTATAGTGAACAATAGCACACATGTATGTGTTAAAGTACTTAGCAAGGAGACTGTCACCGCATAAGCAACAACACAGTCACTGCTTTTAAATAAAGCAACAGACAGCATAACATCAGTGTTTCTCTGCTCATCTCTGAATGAAGCATAGACTCTACTCTCCAGCACAATGGTGACTCACAAAACTCATTAATTAAACTAACAGATCTCTCCTATATAATCCTGTGCAAAAAACATAAAACACTTCAGTTTAATATTTACTCTCCTTATCAGTTATTGACTTTGCATAACTTTTTTCTATGAACTTTCACTAATATTTCAGTGAAATTAACTTATTTTGTTTAATACACCTGACTGTAACATTTTACAGTAAATTACTGTTTCCCTTGATTTTACAGTAATCTTCTGGCAGCTGGGGTGCCATTATATTGCTGTTTTTCTACAGTGTTATGCCGTACATTTATTTTACAGTTGATTACTGTTAAAATACGCTTCACTCTGTTTTTTTTTTTTTTTTTTTTTTTTTAACACATTTAACCCTTTCAACCCCACTGCAAAACTTCAGTTTTAAATGAACACTTGTGTGTCCACACTACATAGTGTTGGAGTAACACTGAAGCAGTGTTGAAGTTGAATGATATAATTCAGTGATTAATCAACTGATGATTGAGCATTAGTGATGTACACCTGATGTTAACAAGCAGAACCACTGAAGGACAGAGAAACAAGAAGATAAAAAAGCAAAACACAAGAACTACAACTGACTTCAGCCACAGAATACATTAAATCTGAAGATCTCAGCAGAGGAGGATTAAACAACTCCACAAACAGCATTACCAGCTTCACTTATTACTAACCAGACTGACAAATTGACAGATACATCTACATAAATTCCTATTGAGTATTAACAGTGGTTTAGATGTTTTGTTTCATTTGACGTTACCATTATGGAGATCAGTGTTTGCTTTAGTTGGGCTCTTGACCCTTGACTTTAATCTTAATTTTACTTTGATTCCTCTAACTGTGTGTTTCGTAGACTCATTTGTTATGGCAAAAACAAAGTCAACAAAAATGAGATCAGGTATTAAAGATCATAATGTCATTATATAATGTTTGCATCACAGCCTGTGTCTATTCTTTATTAATAATGTGTAAATTATATTACTAGACTGTGATACTACAGCAAAAGGACAAGCACTGCATGCGTAATCAGTTATGAAGGATTACTATACTCATCATTCACTAAAAAAATTTGAACTATGGCTGTACTTCGACACACACAAACATAAATAATCAGCCAATGAATCTCAATAATGGTGACAATCAACAAAACAGATAACATCAAATCTGAACATCACAAAACACACTATTTAAAGTAAACACAAAACCAACAGCAAAAATAAAAGCAAAAAGTAAAAATTAAAGCAAATAACCTGACAATTCAGCTGCATAATTTAATCATGCTGCAATGCATGCTGGGAGTCATGGCTTTTTTTGGTACCCAACATGCATTGCAGCATACACCTTATGATTGTCACCATTTTTGAGATTCATATGCCGATTCTTGATGCCTGTGTGTGTCTGGCCGATCAAGAAGTACAAAATGTTTTGAGTGTAAACTTCTTAAAATCATTAATATTTCAGAACGGCAAATCCACGATAAATCTCAATTTATAAAACCACAATGTCATCAAAATCAAAAATACAAATAATCAATCATTATCATTGTCAGGCAATGAATGAGATAAATGAGTTAAATAAGCCATTATATGATGATTGTGACTAGAGACAAACAGTGTTTATCATCCTGTTTTCTTCAGCTTTGAGTCATAGCTAATGTATTTTAAAAATCACAGCTACAGCAGCCAAAGAAAGACTTATGTTCAAAAGTCAAGGGTCAAGAGCCCAACTAAAGCAATCACTGATCACCATTATGGTAACATCAAATGAAAATAAAATGACATCTAAACCTGTCACCTTTTAATAAGAACTTCTGTAGACGTCTGACAGAAATAAAGTCAGTCTGGTTAGTAATAAGTGAAGCTGGTAATGCTGTTTGTGGAGTTGTTTAATCCTCCTCTCGTGAGATCTTCAGATTTAATGTCTTTTATCTTGATTTCATCTTTTTTTCTGTTCTTCTTGTTCCTCTCTCCTTTAGTGATTCTGATTGTTATCAGCAGGTGTTCACCAGGGTCTCAATTAACTTAAAAAATTAACTGAATTATTCACTCAGTCAAGTGGACTATATTAGTGAACTAATGCAGGGAATAGTGAATGAGGGTTTGATTTTGAACACAGCCTCTTAGTGTCGATTTTGAGTGCTGTTAATTCACAGTATACTACTGTAGGCTACTTTCTCGAAAACGACAAACATCACCCTGAATGCATTTTTTCTACGGTATATTACTGTTTTAATGGAAAACAATATGTTACTGTAAAATTACAACTATTTTAGCATGTTTTTTTACAGATTTTTTTTACAGTGTACGTCATTGCTTACAGGTTGAATGATTCTCATTGGCTAAGAAATAGATAAACACAGTAATTTTCCACACATATACAGATAGACGGAAACACATCTCCATGGATTATGCAGCTGACACATTCGGACCCTGAAGTTAGGCACGTCATGACCTTCCAGGTCACAGATTTGGGTTGCTGAGCGCCAGCAAGTCTCGAACAACAAATTACTCAATCTCGAATAATGCCAGTGGTTCCTTAAAAAGTTTCTGTATCTTGGGCCATGTCCACACTAATACGTTTTCGTTTGAAAACGTATATTTTTTTCTCCGTTTTGGCCTTCCGTCCACACTGAAACGGCGTTTTAAGTCAACGAAAACGTAGCTTTTGGAAAACGCTCTCCAAAGTGGATAAATTTGAAAACTCCGTTTTCGCGTTGTAGTGTGGACTGTGAAGCCGGAGGTATTTGAAAACGATGACGTAAGTTTAGTCATGTGATCCATACTTACCAATAGATGTTTACCTGATGTTTACCGGTATTGTGCCTGTTATGTGCTATTCACTTTCACACTGTTGCTAAAATATGTTACTTTGCACACTCTTCATATCACAGTACTGCACAGATGACAGAAAATGTACTCACATTTGCTGTCCGGCAATACAGGAGAGCAGTCGCATTTTAGACCAAACATATGGTGACTGAGTGCGACCTGGACGCATCAGTGAATGGTGAGATATTTTGCTAAATAAAATTATCATGTTAGAAGAATTGCGCGATACCTTTCTTTATTTTTCCATCTGTCAGTGAGCTTTTGTGACGTTTCACGCATGCGCAGTAAGGTGAATTTATAAGTTTCTCATCCACACTGAAACGTCTGAAAACGCTAGTGTGGACGGAGAGCGTTTTTAAACGAAAACTCCGTTTTCAAATGTATCCGGATTAATGTGGACGTAGCCTTGGGGGATACAGTCATTTAACAGGCTGTAGGGGTAGGGGCTATGGGGGTAGGGGCATTATGTGGTTGCAGTTGATGAGAAACACTGATGGGGTGATGGGTCATGTAATCAGATCATGTGACTTTATGCTAACATTCCAAACATTTGTATCAAAATCCAAAATGGCAGAATACGTGGACAAAGACACTGGCCATGAGCTAAGTGTTTTTATATTTTTCACGATTATGATATTTTAGAGTGATTTTGTTTTAGAAAATAGTTTTTTTAAGGATAGTTTTACATGTTCTTGTTGATATTTTCAAAACAATCTTCTCACAACTTTGATGATCAGGCATTGAATGTCTGTATCTTGGGGGATACATTGCCCATATAAGGGTATTTAACAGGGCTGATCACTCACAGATATTCTTATGTTTTGAGGCCTGTTCTCTACAGATATTGAATAGGATAAAGGTTTTGGATGTGCCAGGATGGGCAGACATCCATCATGTGTCAGAAGTGCAAAGTGAGGCTTTCATTGGACAAAATGCTCGCAACTGTTTTCTCAGCTTACATTGCCCATAGAATATATCTGGTGTGGGGCACCACAGGGAAAATGGTAGACTTAAAAAAACAAAACAGGAAAAATGTGTTTTAAAAATTGGCACATGAACTGTTTAAAAAGTTATGAAATGTTAAATGTATATCCTACATAGGCAATGCATCTTGGGAGAAAAAGTTCTGTTTTTTCCAATTTTTCTAATGTTGTATGGATAACATGAAAAAATGTAGCTAATTAATTGTTCATTAAATTTTTTAAAAGTTGTCATATGAACTACAATAAAAAAAAAATATATATATATATATATATTGCAAAATGTTACCCTAAATGGGCAATGTATCTCGGGAGATACAGAGTGTAACTTAGAAAATAAAGGTCATGTTTTGGAAAAAATGCATGAACTGTGTCATTTTAGTCTAGATACATACAAAAATAGCAATGAATCATTTTTCCATCAAATTTATTTATTCTTGCCCCATTAAGGGTTAAACTGCAACCAATAAGATTATCACACACACCGACACACAGCTTTTCCAAGGTTGGATTTGGCCAGGCTCTAACTATAAACATGAGAGTCCTCTAAAAACATCAAGATAATGCTTTCTTTCTCTCAAGGACAGCTAAACTTTAGTCGAACTGGTAAGTAATGCTTTAACAACGAAATGGTCCCTTAAACTATTGGCTTCAATGACCCCTATATATTTTAACACGTTCAAGACCTTTTTCAAACACCAAACAAGTCCATATTTAATTTCTGGAAGCTGGACTAAATAAGCAAGCACTTTTACTGCATTCAGATATCAAATACAGACATTAAAGAATACATGAAAAGAACATTTCATTAATCACACTGGTATCTTCTACAGTATAACAAATTAAAATCTCCAGAGAAGTCATTCAACTCATTTGATAATTAGAAGGAAAAATATTGATTAATACCTTGACTATAATTACTCATTACATATACATTGAAGCAGCAGTGGATTCTAATCCACCCCCTTCGACATATAAACAAATATATAGTATTGTGTCAAACAATAGAGGAACAGCTAAACAAACTGTCATCCGTACTCCATCAGTCACCATTGATGAGATTCATACACTGATTGTTGAATTCTGTGTGTGTCATCATAGATACATTTTTAGTGCTCATATTTGTTAAAGTCGTCTAACTGACTGTTATAATATTTCTGGATCCAACCCGATCTCACGGCAATTCGTACAAATTTTACGAGGTGGCTAAATTGTAACAATTCGTACGACCTCACTTGTACGAATTAGTAAGATTTTTGCTAAATCGTACATAATTAATGAGTTGCCCAATTCGTATGAATTCATACGAATGACCTACCCCTGACCCAGCCCCTAAACCTACCCATCACGTGGGTTTAGACAAATCATACAAATTCGTACGAGTGAGGTCGTACGAATTCTTACAAATTAGCCACCTTTTAATCACTCGTACAAATCCATACGAATTGGTCGTGAGATAGCGTTGGCTGGATCTCATGCTACAGAAACAGTGTTTGTGATGTGAATATATTAATGGTACAACACAATTGTTTGATTCAAAAGAGATCAGTGAATCAATTTATTTCATGGTGACTATAAAACCATAAACAGGTAACCATCAACATCTGATCTCATTTCACTTTAGCTTTCTTTGCTATATCAAGTTTAAAGGGGACCTATTATGCTTTAACATAGTGTTTGAACATAAACGTGTCGGCAGTGTGTGTGTGTACACAACCACCGTACAATGGTAAATATCCACCCACTACTTTTTTATATTCCTCAGTAATCACAAACGATGTCTCAAACTCTGCCTTATTAGCATAAATATATCCTCCACTGAGTGAGATTCACACGGTTAGCCATGGTGATTTCAGTCAATTCAAAGAGATCGTTCCCCAGTGGTGAACCATTGCAATTTTGAAACAATTATGATGTAGCGAAGCCTCGATTACTGAAATCAGATGACTTAAGTAGTTTGATACGTGAGGAAATTAAGTAATGCTTTTATTTTAATGAAAATCTCTAAAAGCTATAAGCAACACATTTTGTAAATCTCATTTTGGATTAAAATCTCAAATTAGATCCTGGGAACTTTCATCACCAATCTCTAATCTTTTGATAGTCTAAACCAGGGGTGACCAAACTTGGTCCTGCAAAGCCACTGTCCTGCAGAGTTCAGCTCCAACTTGCCTCAACACACCTGACTAGAAGTTTCTAGTCTAGCAAGACCTTGGTTAGCTGGTTCAGGTGTGTTGAATTGGGTCTGAAGCTAATCTCTACAGGACAGTGGCATGAGCAGGATTGTACACTCTTGATCTAAACCAAGGGTTCTCAATTCTGGCCCTTAAGTTCTGCTCCAACCCTAATCAAACACACATCAAGGTTGTAAGGATTACCAGTAAGTTACAGGGAGCTGAGTTTGATCAAAGTTGTGTGTATGTCTTATAAGAAATCAATATAGTCCCCAAACCTTCCCAAGCACAGACAGAAACACAATAATAGTGATTACATAAAGAAAATGGAAGGTCACATCTATAATTCTTGCCACTCTGGTCCAGCACAGAGATGTTTTTTCTTTATGGTTTGGTCGGGTTGCAGCCCGACACTCAGTCAGGATCTGCTTCAGAAGGTTGAGGGTACAAGACTCTTCATTCTGATCTCTAACTGAGTCTGGAGGATTCTGCTGGCCTCTTACACTGTCTATGAGAGGAAAGACAAAACATTATTCTTGATAAATACTATCTCTTGTGTTTTGTCTGCCCGCACGGCAGAGAGGGAGAGAGCGAGAGACCTTGCGTGTTGGTGTCATGAACCCTTGCGCATGCGTAGTAAAAGTATAACCTGTGGGGAAAAAGGCGATTTAAACCTTATTTTGGGGCAAAGTCATCAAACTTTTTCAGCGATTTTTATCATATTTTACTGTATACATGCAGTTTTTATGTCCCGATGACCAGTGAAAGTGCAGTTTTGACTCTCTGCCCATTCATTAGATAGGAGCCTGGTCTTGTTAGTCCGAAATAGCTGCCCGGAGGCGTTGCCAAGATGGCGGCCGAGTGGCAGGAAAAGGACTTCCCTATAAGGACTTTGCTTCTTTTCTGTATTTTCACAGCGGTCTTGCGTAGTTATGAATGAACGGCTCGTTTAAAAAATGTCCAAGGTCCATTTGTTAAGACATATGCTTTATAATGCTTATGATAAACATTACAATGCTCATGATAACTTTCGTTAACTATACAATAAGTAAATCAACTTCACCAGCTAATTACTCCTGGACAGCGATGCCACAGAAATATACAGAGCGACCGCAAAAACGTAAGTTCAAGGACAATATTCTAAAAATGCCGGCGCCCTCCCCACCAGGCACAGTACGTCAATGTGACGTCAGGAAGACGTTGGCCTCCAACTAATCCAACGTCAGTCAGACGTCATATTTTGGTTGAAAATGAAAATCAGGTTGACGTCTAAACCCAACGTTTGTTTGACGTCAAGCTCCAACGTCAGATAGATGTTGAATTTTGGTTGGAATAAGCACCGAAAAAAAATGTGACATGCATGGCAGCACATTAAATCTGTGAAGATCTCAGCAGAGGATGATTAAACAACTCAAACAGCATTACCAGCTTCACTTATTACTAACCAGATATACTTTATTTCATTTCCGGTTTAATTAAATTAATAGTTTTATTTTAAAGTCACCATTATAGTGGTTAGTGTTTGCTTTAGTTGGACTCCTGCCCCTTGACTTTTTATTATATAATTTACTCTGCTTCTATAATTGAGTGTTTATAAAGCACATTTATTGTGGCAAATAAACCATGAGTTCAGGTTATGTTGGCTGTTTATTGATGATGAAGCCTGAATTCCTGATCGTAGTCAGTGTCTCATGTTTAGATTATATTGAATTCGTGTTAATAATGTTGTTTTATAACTGAATCCATTTAATTGTACAGCATGAGAGCAATATCATTTATCAAATAATATAAAGGATTTTACAAACATTTAGTGGATTAAGCTTATTCCTTTACATAATTACTTAGACATCAATAATCAGTGTATGACTCTCAACAATGGTGACAATCAATGAAATGCTTCATGCTGCAGTGCATACTGGGTACCACCAATCAGAACTCACCAATATCTCCCAGCATGCATTGTGGCATGAATAAATTATGCAGCTGGATTTTTTTGTAGCTTGTTTCATGCTCAGAGTTGATCTGATTATCTGGATATTTTGTTTGATTGTCACCATTGTTGAGATTCATATGCTGTTTCTTGATGTCTGTGTGCGTCCAAGTAATATCATAGATTAAATGTTTTTGGGCACTAAATAGTATTTAAAAAACAAGTATATTATTTGATAAACAAGTCTGTACAACATCAATGCTGTAGAATCAAATTTCTATTTTAGAAAATAGTAAAAAAGTCCTATTTAATCAAAGCATTAGACACTGAATAAGATCAGGGATTCAGGCAATTACATGATGATATCATCATCAATAAACAGCCAACACCACCTGATCTCATGGCTCTTTTCAGCTTCAACAATTGTGCTTTATAAACACACACTTGAAGCAGCCAGAAAACATTTAATAATAAAAAGTCAAGGGTCAAGAGCACAACTAAAGCAAACGCTAACCACCACCATGGTGACTTTAAAATACAAAATATGATTTTATTAAACCGGAAATTTAATAAAGTAAATCTGGTTAGCTTTAAGTTAAGCTGGTAATAAGTGTACGGCCATGCATTTTACCTTTTTGTTTGGTTTATTCCAACCAAAATTCTATGACTGCCCAACGTTGGAGCTTGACGTCAAACAAACATTGGATTTAGACGTCAACCCAACTTTCATTTTCAACCAAAATCCAACGTCTGACTGACGTTGTAATCTATATCCTGTGCCTGCTGGTCGTTTCTCTGGTGCATAAGGTCTATAGAGTGGTGTCTCGGATTTTTGCTTTAAAAAAATCTGAGATGCCACACAATGGTATCCAAGCCACAGTGCTGATGAATCATCAGGAACCTGGTGTATCTACAGTTGTGGTCAGAATTAATGGCACCCCTGAAGAAAAACATTTATTTCATAATGTGATTTCCCCCTCACTTTCAATTATTTTACTTACATGAAAGGTTCGATTTTTTGAATGAAAGAACAAAATGCCTAAGTTGACTGTGTATGTGCTTTATAGGAGGACTTATAATTGGTGACTATGGTAACCAAACATTAGGGAAGGCACCCTTAATGTTGAAATGTGACATATTGCCTCTAATCCATTTTGTCTGTGATAAAGTACACAAACACAACACGAGCATCTTACGGGAAGAAGAAAGTGTCAGACTTGACAGCTCCGTTTTCAATACCGCCCCAGACTGCAAGTGGCAACTCTCACTGAACGTTCTGCGCAGTGCCACATAAAGTCGAACACACCTTTTATTTTTCAGAGAAACAAGAATTTGAACTTAGCATTTTTTCAAAATCTGTGAGTTTATGCTATATTTATGCTTTAGTACTGTCAAAGAAATTACATACCGCACCTTTAAATTATGCATGTTTGATTTAAGTCAGAGTACTTCACATTTTCACCTATATAGCCATTTAGTTTAATCTGACAAAAATGTATACATTAACTTTTAAACATGTACTAACTTCTATGTGTTTATTATTCAGGAATGAATCCTTATGGCTCCAGTAATTGTAAAGGGTATAGCTCTTTATTAGTTTTTGATGAGTCACTGCATTTTGCTAATTAGTTCCTGTTGAAGTAACTGTTAATTCAGGCATGAGATCATGATTATTGAAGCACTGTTATTGTAAAGTGTTATCAAATATCATAATCAGATGGTGTCTACTCTTACCATCTCGGCCAGTAACAGCAGCTGTGTTTTCCACGGATCTCTTCTCAGCTCCTCTAGCCATTATAAAGTTCACAAGGATGGTCTCCAGAATGCTGATTCCAATGAGACTGAAAATCACACTGCAGTAAACCCCTGTGAAAAACAAGAAACTATGTCTGCAAAAGCTTTCCAGCTCTGAAATGTACCTAGTACCTTGTGTTTATAGACACAAATGATGTCAAGTCAAGTCAAGTCACCTTTATTTATATAGCGCTTTTTACAATACAAATTGTTTCAAAGCAGCTTTACAGAGATAACAGGAAAACAATGTTGTAATAGTATTGTTCAATTGAAAATTAAATGTCCCCAACTAAGCAAGCCAAAAGGCGAAGGCAACAGTGGCAAGGAACCAAAACTCCATCAGGTGACAGAATGAAGAAAAAAACCTTGGGAGAACCCAGGCTCAGTCGGGGGGCCAGTCCTCCTTTGGCCAACGAATGAACAGTGTATGATTATGAGTTAGGCAGCATAATGTCAGGAGTCAGATGGGATCAGAACTTTCACGATATTATCCAGTTCATCTGGTTGGGTAGGGTCATCCGGCCGGTGAGGAGATGAGTGGTGAGGTGTCCATGGACCTTCACAGCCCTGATAATGCGTGTCGTCGTGTCCATGTGATGGTCCACGCCATCCTTCTTATGATGTACAAAGTACATCAGGAATTATGGGAAGTGTTCCCGGTTCCGGCTGATCTAATCTATGCAGCCTAACATTGAATTATAGAAATCTATAATGTGTTATGTGTATGCTAAGCCAAAGAGATGTGTTTTTAGTCTAGATTTAAACTGACAGACTGTATCTGCTTCCCGGACCGTGTTAGGAAGATTGTTCCAAAGCAGCTTTGTAGATGATGATGTCAGATGATGGACCTGCGCCTAGACACGACCACAATGTATGATGTGGTCCGCCGGATCCGGGCCGTATCCAGATCAGATGGTGGACCTGCACCTAGACACGACCACAACGCATGATGTAGTCCACCGGATCCAGGTCAGATGGTGGACCTGCACCTAGACACGACCACAACGCATGATGTAGTCCACCGTATCCGGGTCAGATGGTGGACCTGCGCCTAGACATGATAACAATGCATGATGTAGTCAGCTGGTTCCGGGCCGTATCCAGATCAGATGGTGGACCTGGGCCTATACACGACTGTCACAGGTCGGGATGGCCCCCCCTGGCACAGACCAGCCCTGTGAGCGTACCACCTCGAGGAGTTACCCAGAGACACCACGAAACCAGACAAGGTATCAAGTATAAAAATTATTTTATTGAATTAAAAGTTCCTAAATTAAAACTTGGTGTCTCTTCTTCCTGGCCGCCAGGGGTGAGTAATAGAGCAGATGCTGATCTGGAATTCACACGACAGTTCCTCTTCGGGCAGCCAGGGGTAAGTAATGGAGCAGATGCTGATCTGGAATTCACACGACAGTTCCCTATTCGGGCAGCCAGGGGTAAGTAATGGAGCAGATGCTGATCTGGAATTCACACGACAGTTCCCTATTCGGGCAGCCAAGGGTAAGTAATGGAGCAGATGCTTATCTGGAATTCACACGACAGTTCCTCTTCGGGCAGCCAGGGGTAAGTAATGGAGCAGATGCTGATCTGGAATTCACACGACAGTTCCCTATTCGGGCAGCCAAGGGTAAGTAATGGAGCAGATGCTTATCTGGAATTCACACGGCAGTTCCTCCTCGGGCAGCCAGGGGTAAGCGATGGAGCAGATGCGTAGCTGGAATTCACACGACAGTTCCTCTTCGGGCAGCCAGGTGTAAGTAATGGAGCAGATGCTGATATGGAGTTCACACGACTGTTCCTCTTCGGGCAGCCAGAGGTAAGTAATGGAGCAGATGAATCAAACAGCAGTGCATGAATATTTCACCATTCCTCTTCAAAGCAACAGTAGACAATTACTCACGGCAGGGGCTTTCTTCAGTGTGAGAAACTCAATGGACAGATACTGGTTCTTATTTAGAACAGGGGAATCAAACAGCCATGCGTGAACATTTCACAAATCCTCTTCAAGTCAACAGTATTCAAATACTCAAAGCAGGGGCTTGCTTCAGTGTGAGAAACTCACTGGACAAATACTGGTTCTTATTTAGAACAGGAGAATCAAACAGCAATGCGTGAACATTTCACGAATCCTCTTCAAGTCATCAGTATTCAAATACTCACAGCAGGGGCTTGCTTCAGTGTGAGAAACTCAATGGACAAATACTGGTTCTTATTTAGAACAGGAGAATCAAACAGCAATGCGTGAACATTTCACGAATCCTCTTCAAGTCAACAGTATTCAAATACTCACAGCAGGGGCTTGCTTCAGTGTAAGAAACTCAATGGACAGATACTGGTTCTTATTTAGAACAGGAGAATCAAACAGCAATGCGTGAACATTTCACGAATCCTCTTCAAGTCAACAGTATTCAAATACTCACAGCAGGGGCTTGCTTCAGTGTAAGAAACTCAATGGACAGATACTGGTTCTTATTTACAAAAGGAGAATCAAACAGCAATGCATGAACATTTCACGAATCCTCTTCAAGTCAACAGTATTCAAATACTCACAGCAGGGGCTTGCTTCAGTGTGAGAAACTCACTGGCCAGATACTGGTTCTCATTTAGAACAGGAGAATCAAACAGCAATGCATGAACATTTCACGAATCCTCTTCACACTGGACAGCCTGGATCTACAATCCTGTACGGTGCACACTCAACACACAGTAAATGGTTACTTCTGACCCAGCACTCCAGGACAATGAGTGTAACGGCTGGGAACACGGACAGACATAAGGTGACAATCCTCACACCGGTGCATACATCAATCACTTCAAATAGTAACAAGTGTTCACTTCACACTAAGCACTGCAACTCACACCAACTCGCAGTGAATAAGGTCTCCACTCGTTATCCCAGCCGACTCCCTCCTCCTGAGTTGATGAAATAGCACATCCTGTATGGGAAATGTACTACGCACACTGTTAGCCCTTGCTGTAAAAAAAGTGACAGTATCATACCATTTTCCATTAAAACAGTAATATACCGTAGAAAACAATGCATTCTGGGTTATTTTGCATTTTCGAGAAAGTAGCCTGCAGGAATATACTGTGAGTTAGCAGACACCCAGAGGTTGTGTTCCAAATCACACACTATACCCTCATTCACTATTCCCTACATTAGTTAACTAATATAGTCCACTTGACTGAGTGAATGAAAAGAAGTGAGTGAATTGAGACACTGATGAACACCTGATAAGCAGAATCACTGAAGGAGAGAAACAAGAACTGAAAAAAGAGAAACACAAGAACTACAACTGACTTCCAGCAACACTGAGTGTGAAACAGTTTACAAACCAGTTTATGATTATTTCTTTCATACATGTACAAAAGTTATTGTTGAGAATTAACAGAGATTTAGTTAATAATAAAGTTCGTTGTCACCATAACGGAGATCAGTATTTGCTTTAGTTGATCTCTTGACACTTGACTTCTAACTATTTATCTCACTCTGACTGCTGTAACAGTGAGTCTATAAAACATATCTGTTGTGGCAAGAAAAAGTAAGAGGTTATCAGGTGATTTAGACTTTTATGATGTCAAAATCATCCTGGACTTGTCTGATTTTCAGATATTTCTTGTATATATTTTTTGAGTTTATGAGTATGTCATATTTAACATATATATCTATGAAACATGAAATCAATATTGTTGTAATTAGGTCTTCTGAACAATATTGTAACCATATATTGAATTAAAAAAATGTGTCCCTCCTGCTTAACTTAGACACACACAGACATCAACAATCAGCGTATGAATCTCAACAATGGTGACAATCAAAAGTTTCATGCAGCAGTGCATGCTGGGATCCAGGATAGTATAAAACTCCCAGCATGCACTGCTGCATGAATAAATAAAAAAATATTGCCACCATTGTTGAGATTCATGTGCTAAATTGTGATATCTGTGTTTCTGAAAGACAGTGTAGCTCAGCTTTTTTTTTTTTTTTGGGTTAATACATTATTTGTTAAAAAAAATAGTCATTGTAATTTACTGCTATGGTTTCATAGTGGTGGTAATGTAACACTTTTGATTAAGGATTAAATTCTGAACGAGTGAGAATGAATTAGATTAGTGAATAAACAGGCAATATGATGATTTTTGTCATCATAATCATTATAACCGCAATTATTCATAAACTGTGTGCGTGCTCAAGTGTGATTTACCAAAAACACAGTTCACGAAGCAATAAAAACACTGAAGGTTTAGCATCAGCATCCCAACTAATGCAAGCACTGATCTCCAGAATGGTAACTTCAAACCACACATTTTAACAACTTCTGTATGCATGACAGAAATAAAGTCATACTGGTTATTAATAAGTGTAATACTGTGTAATGGCTGTAAGTCAGTTGTAGTTCTTGTGTTTATCTATTTTCTTTTCTTGTGTTCCTCTTTCCTTCAGTGATTCTGCTTGTTAACAGCAGGTGTTCATCACTAATGCTCAACAATCACTTACATATTCACTGAATTATCTCACTACAATATCTCACTTTTTACTCTTTGTAGTGTGGAATTTCCTGTGGGGTTGAAAGGGTTAACAGTGTAAGATAAAAAGACACACCCACGAGATGTCTTTTAACAGTAATAAACTGTAAGTTATTAAACAGGTTTATACTGGCAACACTGTTGCCAGTAGTTTACTGTAAAATGTAGTTTTTTTGGTCACCATTGTGCTGAAGAGTAGAGCCTGTGCTTTAGTCCAGGAGAAGCTGTACAAGCATTGATGATATGCTGCATGTTGCTTTATTTAACAGAGAGTGACTGTGTAGTTGCTGGTCCAGTGGAAATCTCTTTAATTAAAAAAGTTTTTTGTGGTTTCAAATGAAATAAGTTCACAGTAATACTTTGCTCACAGTTTTAATGTATTATAAATGTTAGTTAATACATTTAAATTATAGTTGGTCATTTTAAAGCAGTCGGTTTCTGCAAGTGAAATTAGTTAACTTGAGTTTTAGTGCATTTTTTACAGTAACATACTGTAGATTACAGTAAATAACTGTACAATTAACAGTAAATTGCTGGCAACAGTGTTGCCAGTATTTTACTGTAAAAAGACCCGGTAAGGGCTAACAGTGCACACACCACTGACATTAAAGGCTTCCACAGCATCAGATTTCAATTGGCTCCAGGGCAAACTCGCCAAACGTTTGTATACAGCAGAAGCATTGAGTCAGATAATAAGGATTTCCGATGGCACTTAACTGTTTGATGAGGTAACATGAACCCACTGCCTCACTTCTCTGTTAATGTTGTCTCTCTTTCCCCATCCAGGTTGAATCACCGTTTTTAGACTCCTGCTCTGCCGTGGATCGCCCCTTCCTGCTCTATCCTTCCAGCTCTGCGTGCTTTCTTCACTCAAACATACGCTTTTATGATCCCCCTCGTGAACGCCATGATTCAATCTCCGCCCATCTCGCAGCTGCCGCTCGTTTCTCCCGTTTGCGGGATCCAGCCAAACTGTTTTTCCTGGGGCAACCGGCGGGGTGTTACATTAAATTAGCTCCCCATGGAAACAACACCGAAATAATGGTTCCGCCCTTCGTCACCTGGTGACACGACCACAACGCATTGTGTAGTATGCCAGATCCGGGCCGTATCAGAAGGTGAACCTGCGCCTAGACACAACCACAACACATGGTGTAGTCTGCGGGATTCAGACCGTATCCATATCAGATGGTGGACCTGTGCCTATACACGACCACAACACATGATGTAGTCAGCCGGAACCGGGCCGGATCCAGATCAGATGGCGGACCTGCGCCTATACACGACCACAACGCATGATGTAGTCAGACGATCCGGGCCACATCCAGATCAGATGGCGGACCTGCGCCTATACACGACCACAACACATGATGTAGTCAGCCGGAACCGGGCCGGATCCATATCAGATGGTGGACCTGCACCTATACACGACCACAACACATGATGTAGTCAGCCGGATCCGGGCGGTATCCAGATCAGATGGTGGACTTGCACCTATACACGACCACAACGCATGATGTAGTCAGACGATCCGGGCCACATCCAGATCAGATGGAGGACCTGCGCCGATTACAACGCCTGATGT
>JAZAVI010000103.1:0-121278 GCA_036326025.1 Chrosomus eos | reverse complement strand
TGTTATGTATGTTGTGCATTTCAGCGTCTATCCATACAAAAAATGTACATGTAAATGTATTTTTTTTTTTTTTAATAATTATTTATTTATAATTATCTTGTGTCTGTGATTGAGAGAGGTGCAGTGGCTCACTGGGAAACCCTGTTGCCTCACAGCAAGAAGGTCCCTGGTTCGAGTCCCAGCTGAGCCAGAAGATATTTCCCTCTCATCTGGTTACTCTCACAATCCAAAGATGTATTCATTGCAGACACTAAATCGTCTATAGGTGTGGATCCATGGCTGAGAATTTTGTTTGCCATTTTTTTGGGGCTCAATTTTGGGGTTTCTACTTAAAGACTGGTGTCGATCTGGTTTACTAAAGACTGAGATTTGGTACCACTATTAAAACTTGGTTTTGCCCAGTTCAGATCTGGTTATTATTTGGCTGAGATATGGGTCAGTTATGGCTCATGTCTGTAGTCCAGATCTGGGCAGTCATTCTTTGCTGTATGTGGGCCGAGTGAAACTGGATGTGTGTTGCAAATAACAAACATATCTGTTGATTTCTTGAATGCAATGGCCAATCAGAAGAGTTTAAATAAGCATTGAACAAAAACTCAGCCATTTTGAGCGAGTCCTGCATGCTTGCAAATCCTCTTATTATAACAAACAATTATGTAAATAAAAGATTTGGAGTGAAATCAGCATCAGTGATTATAACAGAACTTTGTGAGATCATGATGAACTAAGATGAGTGACAGGTTTTTAGTGATTATAAAGGGAGACGCTCTGGAGCGTTTATGCTGGGATATGTTGGTTGTGCGGTGACACGTAACGTGACATGAAATGTGTTGTTAAAGGGGAAGTGTATCTCAGCCGAATCCTGCAGTTGTTTCACTCCACCTGTGGCCTATTGTGTAAAAAAAAAAATGTTTTTGAAGTAAACTTGCAAATGTAAATTGTTATTGAGTCTAAATCATGCACTGTGTTGTTGCACTCAAATGAGTTGGATGTCTTTCAAAGCATTGTTATCAGACAGCTTCCCTCTTTTATTTAAAGAGGCAAATAGTCCAGCACAGCAGTAAATGTAATGTCAGCATGTATTTGTCACTGAATTTTCAAAAGAGATTTTATCATTCTGAAAATGCACCATCATCATCACTTTCCCTTCTGGTTGAGACACTTCCCTTTTCGTGATAATATTCAACGTCCAGTTAGATGAACAGCATTCAAGCACTAATATTTGAGCGCAAAACCTGAAGGAAGTCAAACTGACAACTAGTTGGCATAACTCTGAACACACAGGGCTGCCAACTCTCACACATTCAGCGTTTCACACGCTCTCACACCACACATCCATTTTCTCAAAATCACGAAGAAAAGATAGTGATGTGATGACACCGACAGACAAGAGAGAGAGCTTGTTTTGATATGCGTTATGATATGCTCGTTTCATAACGTTACATTTACCTCAAGAAAGCCATTTCATGACCATCGCACATTAGTTGGCTAGAAAAATTAGCTATAGAGAGGAGTATTTTGCAAAATATGTGCACAATATGATATGTTTATTATATTTTTACTTATATCAATAAAATATTATAATGTTGTTATTATAATAAAACACATGTTATTTTTAACCTTTAATAATAATAATAATAGAGTACCAGCCGACAGGGCTCTCTGTATCTTCACAGCATTAGGTGAGTTTTTTTTCTTGAGAAAAAAATAACATGTATCTACTGAACCTAATAGAATCAAGATCTGAATCAAATCTCACAAATTTAATTAAAATCCTAAAATTTGTGACCATGTAAACATTGTTGTCACTAAACTTAATAAAATTCAGTTTAGTTACCAAATGTTTTGACAACCACAATTCAATGAACCCCGTCTGAAAACTGTTTCTAAAAGAAACCCCACCACTTCAGGTCAACTTTGCAACGGAACCATCCTTTTTTCTTTCTTTTTTTTTCGCGGGAATGCGAGATCCGATTTGTTATCCAGATATAGACGCCACTTGTTGTGGACAAGTGTAAACGCACTGTGTCCTGACTGCCTTATGATCCAATCTGCTTGATCGGATCGCGGTGATTGCATGTTAATGCAAAGTGTAACCGCAGCCTCTGAGCAGTGTTAAATGTAGACTGAAGCAGTTAATGAGATAATTAAGTGATGATTGAGCATTATTGAAGACACCAGATGTTAAAAGCAGAATCACTGTAGGTGAAAAACAGAATATTTATATTTTTACCATTTGATGGTGTTTACAGAACAAGCCAAATAAGTCTTCCCAGCATATTAACACTAACCAGACAGAGTCGGGTGTCATGAATAAAATTGGGCCCATAACAGTCCTAGAACTACTTGTACTTATGGACAGTAACATGCTTGACAGATAAAAAACCGGACACCGTCGGGTTAAATATCATACTGAGATGACGCTGGCCTGCAGGCAAGGTACTTCCAGCCAGTGAATACTGACCACTTCAGAGCATAGAGGCGTCTCGTAGACGGCGCTCTAGCCTCAGTGATGGTATTTAAGACATTGTTTGGGAGGACCCCGGATACCCATTTAGGGGCTATACATGGAGGGCCCATAAGTCGAGGTGAGGGTGCCAGATCGTCCCGTTCGCCTGTGTGAGGAGGTCCTTCCTCATTGGCACTGGCCAGGGAACAGTGTCCGTCATCTACGCAGGGGTCTGCAAGCAAATTGGAGCGAGTAGCCTCACTTTATGATGTCCATAACCCAGTCTGATACATCGGGGATGGCTTGCCAGGCCAGGGCCCTTGTAGTTAGAGTTGGAACATTTACTTGGGCTGGGTCGCCTAGCATAGCAGAACAATACCCTTGTGTTGTGTTTAATGCACATGTTCTCTTTTGGGTTGTTTTGACAAACCTGACAGAGAGATAGTGAATACCTAATGAATGGGGACCGGATACCCTGGTGTTGTGTTTTTGAAACATACTCATTTTGTGCTTTATTTAGGTCGCTGTAAAAACAGTGTTTGTTTGCAGGGGTGCATGCAGCGCAACAGGCCCATTGACTACAGTATGGAAAACTCCAGCCACCTGAGCTGAACAGGGAGCTGCGAGTTTTTGACGAGCTCTTTTCAAGGGCGGTCTGGCTAGTGTAGACTCAGACCCTCTCTCAACCCCCGACTAGGAGGGCTTTAGTTGCCCGGGGTCCAACACAACGCGGGGTCGGGGGCCCTGGCACCGGGTTGCGCTTAGCAGACCCAGTCACTTCGGTTATCAGTCGCAGGGCATGGCTGAGGTATCCGAGGCTCTGGTTTCGCCAACTGCGGGAGTGGAGTGCTTCCTCCAGTGGAGCTGGAGCGTTAAGGCAGGAAGTGCTTCATCTCTTGTGAAGAATTCTGTTCCTCCGTGAATCTCTCGGAAAATCCTTTCACCGCCGGGCCAAAGAGATCGGGGCTGGAGATAGGAGAGTCGAGGAATGCTGTTCTGTCCGCCTCCTTAATGTCCGTGAGGTTTAGCCAGAGGTGGCGCTCGAGCACGACGATGTTAGCCATACCTCTGCTGATGGCCTGGGCGGTAACCTTAGTAGTGCGCAGCGCTAGGTCTGTGGCACTGCGCAGGTCACGGAATGACTCAGGGTTCAGGCCAGACTCGTCCATCGTTTGGAGAAGTTTGGCCTAAAACACTTGAAGCACCGCAAAGCCGACGCAGCCTGATCGGAAGCGGCAAAAGCAAGGGCTGAGGTATTCCGGCAGGGCTTAGAGGGGTGCACCGCCCTCGATCTCCAGCCAGCAGCGGTGGGTGGGCACAGATGGGTGGCGACAGCTTCCTCGAGCAGCGGCAACTTCTCATATCCTTTTTCTGCCTCACCATCAACAGAGGAGAGCGTGGCGGAAGTGGACGAGCTCGTGCGAGCAGAGTATGGTGAGCGCCAGCCATGACTTTGTGAGTTTGTCATGAACCTCAGGGAAGAAAGGCGCTGGTCTGTGGTGGGGGGCCTGCTGGCACCCTGGCAGAAACCATCCATCTAAACAACTCCTCTGCAGATCCCCGGGGCGAAGTCCAGTCGAGACCGAGGTCTGCAACGGCCGCAATGAGGGTTGAGAGCAAGAGAGGGAGCCACGCAGGAATGCGGCCGGCGTGTGCTCGCTTAACTCCATCAGTTCGGGCTGCCGTTGGCTGCAACGCTTCTTTTTCCGAGGCTGAAGTAGTGCCGGGAAAGGAAAAATAGGAAAGCCGGTGTCGCCGTCTCGGAAGAGAGCTAACCGCCTCCACAGTATCGAGATGGGAAGGCCCTCGCAGTGAGGACAGCCCACGGCAGAGAGTGCAGATTCCGTGTGGATGGGGTCCAGGCATCTGGCGCACTCTGCGTGCCCGTCATCCTCGTGTAGATAAATCCACGCACGAGGTGCATGTGGAAAGAGGCATTTGCAACAACGCCTAAGAAAAATTGCTCTTTCACAAAGCTGAGTGTTGCGGGGCGAAGACAACAACAGCAGTTAAGGATATATGTCGATGTATCGCCGGATGGCCACAGGAGAGCAGCGACAGAAGAGGAGCGGCTTCCGGGTGAGTCGAAGGCGCTTGTCCGCTGTACTCAATGCTTGCTCTAGCTGATCTTGGCTTGTTCGAAAGCGAATAGCTTCTGTGAGGAATCAGGGACGTGTAGTGTCGCTGAAGTTGAGTAAATCTGATATATTGGCTCGAAATGAGCAATCTTTACAGGCTGAGGCCACGCCCAATTAGGCGCGCTCTTTGCCAAGTAAGTTGATTGGTTCGTGCATCTGAGGCGCTTGGCCATTGGATGTGCAGTTGCTAGACGCTCTGCTGTGTTTTTGGCTGTTTACAAGCTGCACTGTGTTTTAAATTATTGCTTCAATATTTAAAGAAAAGGAGTTTCCCCACTGCGCATTTGCTACGCAAAACGAAGTGACCATTCTCGAAAGGGAATCCCCATTGCGTCTATTAAATTTTCACTGACAGCCCAAATTTTGCCCTGTTCTAGCCTAGACGTCTGGGCTGTGTTGGACAGCTATTAGCTATAAGCTATTATTAATTTTAAACACAAAATTGCTTGCTGGGTAATCTCTTATCATAATACTTGTAATTATAGGACTAGATCTTCAACTAATTGTTCTTCATCTAATTGATTATATACTGCGTTTTACAAAACTGCCTTTTACTCTTATGCTCCTAAAATGGATTGTAATGCAGCGTATTTTGATGTTAGATGTTCCCATCTTTAAATATTTCTAGAAATATTTTGTCCTTTACCTGAAGGAAACATGAATGTTTTAAATAATTTTTCATATGATTGCTGGATAAGACTTTTTTTTGTTTTTGTTTTTAATCTGTTCATGTGAAACTTTTTTCTGCTGCCATTTTGGCCAGGATTTATATCTAAATGGGAATTTTCCTGGTAAAATAAATTATGAATAATTAAAAATAAATAAAAATAATGAACAATACATTTGTAACAGTTTTTATTCATTTTTAATAATGTTAGTTAATACAAATGCAACTGTTAATTGACCCTTCAATATTGACACTTCAATATTGACACTCCAATATATTAGTAAATGTTGAAATTAAGATAAATAAAAAATAATTTATCATTGTTAGTTCATGTAAACTAACCAATGTCAATAACTGGAACATTATTGTAAAGGATTACTGAATTTCCTGAAGGCAGAACCTTACAGATGCAAAAACATCCTCTAAGTTTTGCTTACTTGCAAGAAACCTGTTTGCGGTGAATTACCAAGAAACGGGTGCATTTTCACTCCTTCCTCTTTTACACTCAATAAAACTCAGTCAAATGAGGATCTCACACACTTTCTGAACTCCAGCTCAGACTCAACGACACTCTTTCATTTCCACGAGCTCAAGAACGGCACACAGGTAAATCTATATGTACAAATGTTAATAATACAGTTCAGATACTGAAGATCATCTTAATAATGCATCTAATGCAACTGTCTTTAATCTTCTCATTTTAATCTGTTATACAACTCTTGATGAATATCCACATCAAGATATTAATCTGTTGTCATCAAAAGAGCGGCTTTGAGGACTTCCTGTGGTTTTCCAACATAAAAGCTTAATATAATGTAAAAAATATTATTAATAATAAATAAAATATTAAACAAAATATCAAATATTAATGTGGCAATATTTCACTGCAAAATAAGAGTATTTAAAAATATATTATTAGTGTTACTTTAGTCATATAGAGATATATTCAGAAAACCAAGTTGTTCATTATGTTATTAATAGTCGATTTCCACTGATAGTGAAGCTCTAAGTGTCTTTCACTCTCTTGTTCTCAGGATGAGATCTGTGTTTCTCCTCGTTCTCCTCGTCACTCTGATGTTCACTGATGGATGGGATCATGTCAGATACAGAAATAATCAATGTGAAAATAATAACAAATCTCCCTGCCAAAAATCTTTGAAAAACAATGCTTATAATGATTTTAAACACAAACATATCATATCATATGATTTCAATACAAACAGTCGAGATGCTTGGGCAGAATATCTTAAACAGAGGAGACTTTGTGGCACTAGCAGACCTTCTCGCCAGTCCTTCCTTCGTAACAATAACGAGAATAGCATTAAATATATCTGCAATGGACAAGGCATCAGAGGCAGAGACAACCTATGCATCAGCAAGGAAAAGTTCACAGTGTACATTGTCAGAAAAAAGATGCAGCAGCGGCCGTGTGTAGTTAGGACTATAAAAAAGAAAAGGTACTATGTGGTTGTAGCTTGTGATGTCATTGGCAACCGGTGTTTGCCTGTTCACTATCAGACACAATCTGACACACCACCAAATCAAAATGGTCGGATCTGCCGGCCGCCGAGATATTGGTGACAGCATGGGTAGTGGGGTTGGAAAGCATTTGCTCTATAGGCTTCAGTAGGGTTGAAAAGTGAAGTTAGTTGCAAGTAATTTCTACTTAATCTCTATAGGATGTTTCACACAAGCATCATTATTCACATTGTGCTGATTGGTTGATTACCTGAATGTGCTCCTCCTGAACTTTGTTACATACTGTAAAACTTAATTTCAAGACGAATGCAAACATGTTCATAAGCTTCACTTCTATCATCTAACATAACTTCTACATCTGCTTTTAGTCCTGTCAGGTCTGAGATTCTCATTTATTTTCAATGCTTTTTGTCATGTTTCAAAAAGGGTTCCCAGAAGTCTTTGTTTATCTGTTTGAAGAAATGATTGCTGTTCATATCTGTTTCAGTTCAATTATAGCAATTTCTAGCCCTTTTTTCCCATGTGTAATTTTGAGAAAAAAAATAATTTAAAATCTTTTATATTCTTTAAAAATACAATAGTGTAAAGGCATTTGTGGTGTTATGGTTTTGCAAAACCAAAGTTGTGTTATTCCTGCTAAAAATAAACCATCTTACCATCTGTCAGGGTGAGAGTCTTACTGTTCATTCCCACATCATGGATCAACGGTCAGTATAGTCGATCTGTGTGTGTTTCACACTGTGATCTTGAACAAACACACAGCAAGAGGTGAATGTTTGATGAAGTAATACTCATGCATATTTAATGATAGAGAATTAGCTGACATACAAAAACCAACCTGGGCTCCAGGGGGCCTCAAAACGACTGAAACAATGAGCCGAAACAGCCACAAATCAAGATATTTCTATTTACATTCACCGCCTTAACTAATGTTTTCTTTTACCTTGAAGGAAAAACAGGATATATGAGGAAACCTAATTTTAAAAGTGTGATTTCTGAAGCTGGAAAAGTCATGAAAAAAAAAAAAAAAAAAAAAAAAACAATCCCAGATAAGGCCTTACCAGTGTGTCTATTGTGCAGCCGACCAGAGTCTCCTGCTCAGCTCAAGAACAGTCCACAGAAAAATGCTTTCTGTTTTATGTAGTTAATTTAAACTTGTATTTAGATCTTAAACGTAACTTATCTTGTAAATAGTTGAACAAAGCACTGCAAGTAAAAATGTACTGAATATTTTATTTCATTTACAAATTTTAACTTGCATTTCAAAAATAAACAATGCACATAGATTACTTTATTGCTTCATTAACAGGGGTTAAAGGATTAGTTCATTTTTTTAAAAACTTTTGCTGATAATTTACTCACCCCCATGTCATCCAAGATGTCCATGTCTTTCTTTCTTCAGTCGAAAAGAAATTAATGATTTTGATGAAAATGTCACAAGGTGACAAATCCAGCGGAACTAATTTCCGCTAGGAGTGTGTTTCCCCCCGGGACGATTTCACTGACACACCGCGCTGGTTCGCTTGTTGTCAGTTGCCATGACAGCGGCAGCTGATTAGCTAAGCGGTACCAGGTGCGGGTGTTTGGTGTGGGGATGTGTGATTGGGAAACACGGCTTTGAGAAGCATTTAAAAGGAGAAGGAAAAGGCATTCGAGTGTGGTACTCCCTCGGGAGAAATCGATTCCTTTGGCAGTGGTTTGGATTTGCTGGGATCTTTTGGAGCGGCTGTTAGGATCTGATTGGAAAGGGGTGCAACGGTGAATAAGGGAGTGCAAGCTGGAACGTGAATTGGATGTGAAGTGAGGGAACGGAGAAGATCGAGTCAAGATTGGAGAATGTCATCACTCGAGAGAGGAAGATAAGTACTGAACACTTCGGAGCCGTGTGAAATGCATGTCTTACACTGAATTGGATCAGGAACGGTGAAGTGTATTGATCACCAATATAGTTGTCACTGAGGGCGCGCACTGGTTCATCTTTGAAACCCTTATATCTTCTTCGGAGTGTGAGAGAGTGTTGCAGACGCTGTGTTCCCTGCGGTGTGAAATCCTCTGCATCTCATCAGCTTCTGAGTGTCGATTCAGCGCAACAGTGGAGGGATTGGACGCTGGGTGAGTGCTGGCCTTATTGCACTAATACTTGAGAGTGGATTGCGGTGCCTGAATTGAAGTGCTACACAGTGTTGGATTTGATGTGAAGCTGCAGTGTGTGTATGTACATGTTTTATTAACCGCCAGTATCCTCCAGTTCACATTCTCCCCAGTGTTCGCAGAACGAAGCCCTCAGGCTGACTGTGTGTGTTCCACTTCGGCCACCAGGTCCCGTGATACGAGAGAGGAGTGTGATTGTCTTGTTTAACCTGTCCTGTCTATCTAAATAGAACGTTCCTCTGCTACCGCCGTCTTGTGTGCTGCATGTTCGGAGGAGAGACACACCCAAGCCTTAGTGTTGCCGTGGGAACCACCCAGCCCAGCCATACTTCTACCACTGCCTTCTTGGGTGTCGCCTGTCGGAGGGGAGACACACCCCAGTCTTAGTGCCCGTGTGGAGCGACCCAGTCCAGCCGTTTGCCCGCCTCGGCCTTCTTGTGTGCTGCCTGTTCAGAGGAGAGACACACCCCAGCAGCAACGCTGCTCATTCAGAACCACCCGCTCCAGCCGTAAGTCCTTACTTCATTGAAGTGAATTGAACCTGCAAATTGTCTTTGTCTTGGATTAGAGGGTACCCTTGCCTTGGCTGGAGCTGTTACGGCGGGAAAGCACCTGGAGGACCTCGCACCTGCTGCCCAGCGGCGCCACGGGGGAGAGCACCCTACACGGAGGAGACTTGCTTACCCCACTACTTATCTGCTACCCACCTGTCCGGTGAAGAGAGTTCCCTTCTGGCCCGTGGTCCCGGCTCTGGCCTGCCTGAACCGTCGTCCAGCCGTAAGTCCCTATTTCGCCGAAATAGCATCAAACCTGCCAACTTGTGTTCTGTCTCAAACTAGAGGATACCCTTGTCTCTGGCCGGAGCCGTCAAGGGCGGAGAGGCACCCGGAAGACCCTTCACCTGCGGCGCAGTAACGTCACGGAGGAGACTTGCCTACTCTACTACTTACCTGCTACCCACTTGTCCTGTGGAGAGAGCCCCCTTCTGGTCCGTGGTCCCGGCTCTGGCCTGCCCGAACCGTCGTCTGCCTGAATTACGTTGAAGAGAGCCTCCTTACCGCATTACGTACCTGCACGCCAGACGGGCGTTCGACTCCCCCCTCCTCTGTGGCTGCCAGAAACCCGGGCCTCTGCGGTGAACCCCTCGGTCCCCTCCTCCCTGGAAAAAGAGAGACGAAGCCCGTATTAAGACTTTTTAACCTTTGCTTTTATTCAATAAAGATTGTTACTTTTTAGAAATTCTCCTTGTCTGTTTGGTCTCTGGTACGCTCCTCGAGGTGGTCCTGGGTTCAAGGGGTGGGTGCAGTCTGGCTTGGCCCCCCCGACCTGTGACAAAAACATTCCAGGATTTTTCTCCATATAATGGACTTCAATAGTAGCCAAAACGGTTCAAGGTCCAAATGAGTTTCAGTGCAGCTTCAAATGATTTCAAATGACAAATGACGATACCAGACGATGAATAAGGGTCTTATCTACCGAAACGATGCGCCATTTCGAAAATAAATAAAACAGTTTAAGTATTATTAGCACAAATGCTCGCCTTGTTCTGTCCTGAGATGCACGTTCGTGATTCTCCTGTTCGAACTCGTTCATCAAAACGAACAAATCTTTTTTCGAGTCATTTTATTCATTCAACGAACGAAATGACTCAAAAAAAGATTTGTTCATTTTGAACTAGTCTTTTTTCGAGTCATTTTGTTCATTCAACGAACAAAATGACTCGAAAAAAGATTTGTTCATTTTGATGAACGAGCTGCCTCGTCTTCAAGATCCATCGACAGATCTCAGTGTAAAGGATCCATTGAAGGCCGTCTTCGTTTCCCATCCTTCATTCGGTCGTTTTTTGAGGATGCATCGAGTGTCTCCTTCATGTCCTCCAGTCACCCACAATGCTTTGCAAACATTCCAATGCACAAAAAAATAGCAATGTAATACAATTTTTGAAAAAAAAATTAAGCTGATATAATAACTTGTTTGATTCTTTTTGTTGTTTTCATGTGTAAGTATGTGTGAATTGATGTGTTCTTGCTGGTTTTGAAAAATATTTTGATTGTGTGCATACAGTATCAAGACATCAGTGTGTGTCTGTGTGTGTTGCTGTGTATTCACTCATAAGCGCAGCTGATAACACTATGAAGTGACGCTCGAGTGATCAAGTATTCCAATATATAAAAAAGCTTTCATTTGATTCCTCAATCCTCATTTTCTTTCTTTCAAGGAAAGGAAACGATGATGCACAAATAAGAAATGAGAAGCACCCTAAGTTTGCAGGACAGAAGCCCTCAAGGAGCAGGGTTGGAGACCGAGATACGTTGCTTAAAACATCCGAGATCAAACGAGACATCCAAGATAATATCATCGCGCTCATCATGATCCGGCTAATTGGGTTCTTCGAACACTCCTGCCGGTTATGATTAGTATAGCTGGATTGGGTTATCTGAGATAATTGCGCGTTCATGCGCTGGGTTAAAAGGGGATATGTATCGATAGTAGAAACATTGATCAGCAACGCTGCTATTGGCTGATCACCGTGGCCAAAGAGCGCGCTCAGTTTTTCTCCACAGAAGAGCAGGAGTTATTGCTAGAAAGATATGCTGAATTTGAAAACTTAATTAAAATGCCAATGAACACCTTAAAGTGTGCCAGGAGAGAGGGCTGGCAAAAAAGTAGCAGACAAATTAAGTTTGTAGTTAGATGTTTTTATCACTTATTACAGTATATATTTTTATATTTTAATAATTTCTAAATAATTAATAACTTTGTTCATTGTAATGTCAGTCACCACCCACTACTAGAACATAGGAACAAGTAAAAGTGAAGTACTATATTCTACATAATAGTAATTTGTACTACTTATACTAATCTCTTTTAAAAAGGCACTGTTAATAAATGGTTGCCTGTTTATAAAAGCAACCAAGAAAAAGGCTTAGAAATAAAAAGAAAAGAAAAACAAACAGGTGGTGGTCCTGCACCCCCACTATACCCAGGCAGAAGAGCTGGCCCTTGGGTTAAATGTGACACTTGTGGAGGGCATCCCTGGGTTCAGCTCTTCCTCAGACACACAGCCAGGAGCAGCAACACCTTCACTGCTGGTAAATGAGCTTTAAATGATCCTAGTACACTGTAAAATAATTTGTTGCTGCATTAAATTAAGTGAGCCTATAATCCAAATGGCTGTCCAGTCATATCAGCTGTTAACCCTCTGGGGTCTGAGCTGTTTTCGGGCTCTTTCTGTGTTTTGGTATGCCCTGACATTTGTGCTTATTTCAGCTACTTAAAACATACCATTTGCCAACATATAAATTTGCTGTATTCAGCACAAACTCTGCTACAATAATATGTGAGCAAAATGGATGTACATGTTTGCATTTTATAGAAAAAAAATAATATGCGTGGTTAGTACGTTTTGGGAAAAAAAATGTCACCGCAATAAGGCCATTTAACACATACTGAATAGTTGAAAACAATACTGTTGAGTTACTATTCTTGTAGGCTAGAATTTTTACTTCAAAATGAAGTGAAAATCATTCTGACCACTCTTTCAGAAAGATCAATATAACGATTTGAATTTCTTACATCAGTTTTTGGGTCATTACTGCTGTATGCGTGGGAATGTTAATGCCCATGAATATTAATGTGATTTACACCTGGGGAGACTAAAGACACTCCCCCAATGTGCTAATGCCCCATCAAGGTGCTGTGAGGCAGCCTGAACTAAGAATGATTCGATGTATAAAAAGTTAAAAAGAACAGCATTTATTCAAAATAGAAATCTTTCCTAAGAACATAAAGACTTAAAGTCATTCATATCACTTAACACTTCCTTTCAAAAAAAAAAAACATAAAAAGACCAAACTTGTTTTTTTTTATATAAAAAAATATATAAAATATTGCTTATATAGTGCTTATATAAATAAAAAAAAGTGCATTCAATGAATCCTAAAAAAACTATCACAGGTTAAAAAAAATTAAGCAGCATAACTGTTTACAACATTGATTTTAAAAAAAAATTATATCAGAATGATTTCTGAAGGCTGATGGTGACGATGTAAACACAACAAAACAAAAGCAAAAAACTGTTAGCACATTATCCAAAGTAAACTGATGGACTATTATGATTATAGATGCACAATGTATCTGTTGATGGACAGAGAAAGATCTATTGATTGGTAGACTGCGTAACCGCGAGTATCTGTTTATGGCTCATCGACTGCACGCATTTACTGATACACTCAATGAACGGCTGTACCTAATACAAATAAAACATCTCTAGTTAACTAGTAGATCATTCATTTAGTCCGCTCTTAAATAAGAGATCTAGAGCTAAAATGTTTTGTTTTTGAACTCAAGCTGAGCGCTCGTGTCCTGCTATCAGTGTCATGGATACAGTGAGTCTCTTGTGGCGGCGCGCGCACAGAACGTGCTTTTCAATCTATTGCCATTGCGGACACTATTCATTCCGGTGAAATCACAAAATAAAATGCACACAAACGTGTGTCCTATATACGTGTGTGTTTGATATAGACTGTAACCACTGATGAACATATTCGGTTTTGATGAGAGAAAAAAAATATGCTAGTGGTGGATTCGAACCTGTAACCTCTAACACACTTGGCAATTGATCTAACCACTAGACCACAGGAGAACTCAAACAAAACTTGCAGATCAATATATTTCACTAAATCATTACAAACTAAGCAGTTATTTAAAAAGTTTACACGAGCGTATAGGCCTACACGAACGTTGTGAGTTAATATTTACTATAGTCTGAAAATGCATTTGAGCTCTATGATCAGAAAAGGAATTATAAAACACTAAACTTACTCCGAACTTGTATCCCCGGGGTCAATCCGTTCTTCAAAATGCAACCGCTCGTCTGAGTTTCAAATTCCACTGAGGAAAAGGTTAATTATTCCCAGCTGTCCATAATCCTCTGAACGAGTAACGTTAGCGTGCTTCCATCCCTAAAACGCGATGAACTATCAGTGAATCTCTGATGAAGAATCTTCATGTTGTTATGCAGTGATCGGGGGCGTGCCGCGTGTGGGATGCATATCGCCTATTTACCATGTCAAAAGCGCTGGGGGTGTGGCGGTCTCACCTAATTATCTATAATGAAGGGAGAGCGAAAAAACTGTAACTCTCCTTGGTTTCAAACGGATTACATAAACTGGAAATATTAAAAAAAAAAAAAAAAATACTTCATTTGAAAGAAGAGAATCTCAGCTTCATAAAGAGACATCTCTCGTATCTCTGTGACAAGTATTGACAGAGTTAAAGTGAATGTTTCGGACGCGTTTCAGAACGGACCTCAAAGACAGAGAGAAGGGAAAACGCGCATCATGTTTATTTTTCTTTGTTTGACGAAAAGCACAACACTTTGTTTTTATTGTGAGTATCCACAAAAAAAAATAGAAACTTAACAGGATCTAATGATGTACAACACTTATATTTAAGATCAAAATTAACAGAGTAATTTGATTCTCTTTTGCACTGATAAGGAAAAAATCCAGCAAAACGCGGGCACGCGGTTTTCGACCCCAGAGGGTTAAACCTAGTAAACCTAGTAAATAAATCGGATATGAATCGGATACGTGCATTTGCGTGTGCCATGTAAGCAGAAAAATCGGATATTCCCCAATAAATGCGAGTCGTACGTCATTAAAAAAGTGATGTCAACTTACACAGGTGGACACCACCAACTGAGATCACTATTATAGGTGCGATGGAGAACGAAGGATACACACACACAGTGGAGCAATGTGGAGGTTTCATGTCTTTTGAGTGTTTTGGGCGAAGAGACAGTGCAGGACAAAAATGCACGGTTGTTACAGAAATAAATGCGTGTTTGAAAACATTTCACGAGATATGGGGAGGCACGGTTTTAAGCGCTCGTGGCTACAGAGCCAACGTAAGATAAAAATCTTTAAAAACAAATACAAAGCGAAAGCAAAACACTGGATAATTTATTTCGCATCTGCATCCATTGCATTTCGTGCTGTTTTACTTCCTTTTCCAGGCCAGAACGTCTACATTTGGTAGTTTCAGAGGTGTATAGTGTAAATGCAAAAATCGGATACGGGTCACTTTTAAAAGATGATGTAAGCGGGTCGACAAAAAAATCAGATATAGTCAGAAAATCGGATTTGGGCATCAAGACCTGCAGTGTAAATGCAGCCTAAGTGCATAACTAGCTTTACTTAATTTACACTTGAGTAGGCCCTACCTATTATTTCTGAATGCAATATGAGTTGCAGGAGTCCACATCTACAGAAGAGTCTGCACAAAGCAGTGATGCAGAGGTGGGCAGTGTTGTACTTTTCCTTTTACTTTTGATGCATAAGCCATGTGTTTGACAGGTTTACCCCTACCCCTAGAAAACAGAGTATTTTGAAAATACTTGACAACTTAAAGAAAAAAAAAAACTGGCACTAGAGATAGAGTTGCTTCATAGGAACTTCAGAGTAATATTCAGAGTGCTAATATATTATTTCACACAGAGTACAATATATATATTATTTGCAGGCAAAAGATGACTTGATCACTGGCTTTTCTTTACAAAGAACAATTAAAATAAAACTCAAAGAACTAAGCATATTTGTCTTGTCTTTTATTAAACATTAATGAAATGTTTTATATTTTTTCTGATGGTGCAATGTTGTGTAATATGGCCCATGCCATGTCACAGGCCCCTGTCAGGTGCAACCCTCAGGCTTTTCAGATACTTTAGTTGGCTAAAGTTCACTTCTTTGTGTGCCCTTGTCCTGGCTAGAGCTGCATTGTAACTGGTCTGGGGTTTGGGTCAGGGAATGGGGTCATAAAACACCTGTCTCCAAGCAGGATCCTGCTGTAATCACCTGTTTAATGGAAAAATTCAGTTCTGTTAGGATAAGCATAAGTGTATGTAATACAGTGAGCTTGATATTTATATTTTTCCTTACCACGTTCAAATAATGTGCATAAATCTCTGAAAATTCTTGACTCATGTGTCACCGGGTGATGAAGGGTGGAACCATTATTTTGGTGTTGTTTCCATGGGGAGCTAACTTTATGTAACAACCCGCCGGTTGCCCCAGGAAAAACAGTTCGGCTGGATCCCGCAAACGGAGAAACGAGCAGCAGCTGTGAGATGGGCGGAGATTGCATCATGACGTTCGCGAGAGGGATCATAAAAGCGGATGTTTGAGTGAAGAAAGGGACGCAGAGCAGCATGGAAAGCAGCATGGTGTGAGCAGGCGGGAACTGCGAACGCAGCAGCGCGCTCCCCCGCGACGAGGTGGGCTGAGAGCTTTCTGTGGGAATCTACTACGAAGGACTGGGTGGAGTGGAACAGAAAGACGCAGAGCTGGAGGGATAAAGCAGGAAGGGGCGATCCACGGCAGAACAGGAGTTTAAACACGACGATCCGACCTGGATGGAGGAAAGAGACAGCATTAACAGAGAAGTGAGGCAGTGGTTTCATGTTACTCCATCAAACAGTTAAGTGCCATCGGAAATCCTTAACCCTCTGAGGTCTGAGCTGTTTTGGGGCTCTTTCGGTGTTTTGATATGCCCTGACATTTGTGCTTATTTCAGCTACTTAAAACATACCATTTGCCAACATATAAATTTGCTGTATTCAGCACAAACTCTGCTACAATAATATGTGAGCAAAATTGATGTACTTGTTTGCATTTTATAGAAAAAAAATAATATGCGTGGTTAGTACGTTTTGGAAAAAAACATGTCACTGCAATAAGGCCATTTAACACATAATGAATAGTTGAAAACAATACTGTTGAGTTACTATTCTTGTAGGCTAGAATGTTTACTTCTAAATGAAGTGAAAATCATTCTGACCACTCTTTTAGAAACATCAATATAACGATTTGAATTTCTTACATCAGTTTTTGGGTCAGCAGTGCTGTATGCGTGGGAGTGTTAATGCCCATGAATATTAATGTGATTTACACCTGGGAAGACTAAAGACACCCCCCCAATGGCTAATGGGCCATCAAGGTGCTTTGAGGCAGCCTGAACAAAGAATGATTCACTGGTGAACAAAAAGTTAAAAAGAACAGCATTTATTCAAAATAGAATTTACGTTCTTTCCTAAGAATGTAAAGACTTAAAGTCATTACTATCACTTAACACATCCTTTCAAAAAAAACAAACATAAAAATACCAAACTTGTTTTTTTTATAAAAAAAATATTTTTATTCAAAGAATACTAAAAAAAAACTACCGCAGGTTTAAAAAACTGTTTGAATAGACTCATGGGCGAATGCGAGTCTACAGAGCTCAGTTGCGGTCCAGTTTCCCGTGCAGGAAGAAATCGCAGTGTCTGTGGAACCATGTCAACATCGGTCTCTGTTTTCCATGACAGCGTGGACTGCATGTTGCTCGTCTGCTTGTTTGCCTTGGCTCTCTTCGGAACTGGTGCTTGGACATTGTCACATCTGTTATAAAAAAAGAAGAAAGAAAAAGTGTGAGCATGCTGATAAGACAATCAAAGAAACTGTATTATTATCATTATCAATCACTAATTACCATGGATTTAAAAAAGACATATTTGTAATTTCACACAAGAATGGGAACTTTTACATTATGACGATGTAAACACAATTAGGCTACATTTCATCTGTAAAATATTACGTCTATGCACTTACTCAGTATTATTCTCGATCGCACTGAGAACTGAACGACACCTGCGTGTCCCTCTGCGAGGTGCTGGAGAAGGAGAACGTGATGCAGCCAATTTCCTAAAAAACAAAACAAAATAACTGTTAGAATACATTATGTATACAACAGAGTTATTAAATATTCTGTACTGAATATGCATCTGTTACTGAATATTCTATATAGGTATTATTGTTTTTTTTGTATTATGTTTTGTTATTGAGTGTTAAAGCTGCCGTGACAATATAATTTCCTGCAAATGATCAATAAAGTATCAACAACAACAACAACATCTGTTGATGGCCCATATAGAATGCATGCTGATAACACAATCAAAGAAACTGTATTATTATTACGCTTATCAATCACTAATTACCATGGATTAATTTCACACAATAATAGGAACTTTTACATTATGACGATGTAAACGATATTACGTCTATGCACTTACTCAGTATTATTCTCGATCGCACTGAGAACTGAACGAGACCTGCGTGTCCCTCTGCGAGGTGCTGGAGAAGGAGAGCATGATGCCACATTCCTAAAAACAAAACAAAATAACTGTTAGCATACATTATGTATACAACAGAGTATCTGTTGATGGCCCATATAGAACGCACGCATTTATTATGTACACTCAATGAACGGATCGTTCGCGATCGACACATCGCTACATTTCAAACATTTACACCTGTATTCACAGTGCATAAGGCAGTAAGCATGATAATTAGTGTCATAGGCTAACTAAAACTGAACATTTGCGAGTATCTATGGCCCATATAGACAGCACGCATTTAGGGATAGGCTACACAATGAACGGATTGTTCGCAAAAAAAGCACATTAATAAAACACACTGATCTAAAGACAGAGACTTGGACAGTCACACAGCTTTGTGCCATTCCTAAAACATATAGGTTACATACCTGTCATCTCCAAGGTGTTTGATTTTTCACCATGTTCATGTACAGAGACTCACGTGAATGTCAGCTGGACTCATCAGTGCTGGTCCCTGTAAAAACCTTTTTTAGAAAACAAAAAAACAGCTGTGAACATGCTGATATTAGGAGAAACTATTTTAGATTTGTCTGGTTCAAATTATGAAATTGACTAAATACATACATATACTACATATATGAACTCCCAATATATGTTGTGCCTTGTAGTTGTAGGCATATGTAGGGCTGCATGAAATAATAACAATAGCCTGTAGCAGCTAGGCAGCCTATAAATCACTAAAAAGTTCAGTAACACTACATTAGAGAAAACTATATGGATTATCATGTTACTTAAAACGTTTCCATTCGTTACAACGTTATGAGATGAGATTGCTGGAGTAAAACCATAAAGCCTAATGATTGGTTTGTTTTGCTTTTCAAACCCACAGCGCGCGTGACTCAAACTCAGCGCGTGCAAACATTTACTGAATGCGATCGAGCCGGACCTAACTATGAAACGTTATATTATATAACGTTTCATAGTTTTTTGGTCCGGCTCGATCGCATATTCTTACATAATTATACATACCTCGTGTGAGCAGATATCCACAAACACAATAAACACAAGTCTAAACATAATATTCACAATCATACGAGCCTTCTGTATCGTGCTGTTTAATTATCAAACATATGTTTTTTATGTATATACATTTAGCATTAGGCTTCATGTTTTACTCCAATCACATTTCATAACGTACATTTTAGTCTGGCACCAGTTTAACTAGTAGCTACAAGTTTATGCAACAATAACATGCTGCTAACATGCTACTAACAAAGACATGTCTTACCTTATAAATCCTTCTTATAATCAAATTGTGTTCTTCTAACTCGTCTGATGTAAATCCAAGATAAACAGCACAGCACACGTGAAGAGCAGGACTGAAGACTGAAGTCGCGGATTATCTGTTTTGAGGTCGTTAACAGTTTGCGTTCCTCCACATGGCTCATTAGTATGCGAGCAGCTGTTGCGCGCGGGCGTGGTCACATTAACTTTAATGAGGTCAGGCTGGAGAAACTGTACGTCCTTGCTTTCATACGAATTACTTAAACAGAGAATATTTGTTTTTGATATGATTTACATCATTTAAAAATAGAGACTCAAAGTGTTGTAAAGACATATGTTTCATGTCACAGTGACAAGTATTAGCTGAGTTACAGGTCATGTTCTGTCGCGTTTCAGAATGAGCTTTACATTTAGACAGACGGCAGAACGCGCATCATGTTCATTTTCTTTATTTTACGAAAAACACAACATTTTGTTTTTATTATGAGTGTACACAAATAAAAGAAGACATTTAACAGTTTTGAATGATGTATAACACTTACATGTAAGATAAAAATCAACAGAGTAATTTGAGTCTCTTTTGCACTGATGAGAAAAAAAGTGAGCAGATCACGGCCGCGTGACGGCCGACCCCAGAGGGTTAATATATGACTCAATGCTTGTGCTGTATACAAACGTCTGGCGAGTTTGCCTTGGAGCCCATTGAAATCTGATGTCTGATGCTGTGGAAGCCTTTAATGCCAGTGGTGTGTGCGTAGTACATTTCCCATACAGTCTGGATGTGCTGTTTCATCAACCCGGGAGGAGGGAGTCGGCTGGGATAACGAGCGGAGACCTTATTCACTGCGAGTGGTGTGAGTTGCAGTGTTTAGTGTGAAGTGAACACATGCTACTATTTGAAGTGATTGATGTATGCACCGGTGTGAGGATTGTCCCCTTATGTCTGTCCGTGCTCCTAGCTGTTACACTCATTGTCCTGGATTGTTGGGTCAGAAATAGCCATATACTGTGGGTTGAGTGTGCACTGTACAGCAGGTGTGCCCAACCCTGCTCCTGGGGATCGACTGTCCTGCACAGTTTATCTCTAACCCTGATCAAACACGCCTGCCTTTAATTTTCAAGTAATCCTGAAGACCTTAATTGGTTGTTAAGACCTTAATTGAAGACCTTCAGGTGTGTTTGATTAGGGTTGGAGATGAACTGTGCAGGACAGTCGATCGCCAGGAGCAGGGTTGGGCACACCTGCTGTACAGGATTGTAACTCCAGTCTGTCCAGTGTGAAGAGGATTCGTGAAATGTTCATGCATTGCTGTTTGATCTTCCCGTTCTAAATGAGAACCAGTATCTGTCCATTAAGCTCCTCACGCTGAAGAAAGCCCTGCCGTGAGTATTTGAATATCGTTGACTTGAGGATTTGTGGAATGTTCATGTATGACTGTTTGATTCTCCTGTTCTAAATAAGAACCAGTATCTGCCTCTTGAACTTCTCACGCTGAAGAAAAGCCCTACCGTGAGTATATGAAAATCGTCGACTTGAGGATTTGTGGAAGGTTCATGCATGACTGTTTCATTCTTCTGTTCTAAATAAGAGTCAGTACTTGCCCATTGAGCTTCTCACACTGAAGACAGACCCTGCCGTGAGGAATTGCCTATTGTTGAGTTGAAGAGGGATTGTGAAATATTCATGCACTGTTGTTTGATTCATTTGTTCCATTACTTGACCCTTGGCTGCCCGAAGAGGAACGGTTGTGTGGATTCCAAATCAGCATCTGCTTCAGTACTTACCCCTGGCTGTGGAAAGAGGAACGGTCGTGTGGATTCCAAGTCAGCATCTGCTCCAGTACTTATCCCTGGCTGCCCGAAGAGGAACGTTCGTGTGGATTCTAAATCAGCGCCTGCTCCAGTACGTACCCCTGGTGGCCAGGAAGAAGAGACACCAAGTTTTAGTTAGGAAATTTTAATTCAATAAAATACTTTTATTACTTGATATCTTGTCTGGTTTCGTGGTGTTTCTGGGTAACTCCTCGAGGTGGTACGCTCACAGGGGTGGTCTGCGCCAGGGGGGGGGCCATCCCGACCTGTGACACATGCACAGATCCTGGCCATATTTGTGATATGGAACATAGACACACACCATCTAAGAGATTTTAGTCAGTCAACTGCCTTTTTAAAATTTGATATAATATTACTAATCTGGATAAGAATCGCAATAGTAACTTGCCTTGCCTGCACTGTTATTAAAGCCCGACTCCGAGTCGAACATTTATGAGTTTCCAACAAATTAATGATGTAAACGACATCCTCACGAGTCATGAGAAACACGATATCTCTCAAAAAGTACACTATCGCGCTGCACTAAAAGACTTCCAATATCAGCTCCGCTTATGAAGCCGCGATCTAATCCTTTTAACCAGATAGTGGTCCGACGTACCGACCGCGGGACGTTGGGCTGTTTCAGAGGTTTAATTCTTGCAAGAATTTTTTTTTACTAAAATATGTAAACATGTTATACATCTTTGGAAAGCTGAGATTCTCGTGATTCGAGCGATGTAAGCCATTTTAAGATACAATCAACACAGCGGGTACAATCTGTCAGTTTGTCAGACCACCAACAGCCAAAAAAACAAAAACAAACTGGAAGAAACTCACCAAGGAAGACTCTTGTTAGTCCATTATCCATTACATTCCAACAAAAACGGTTTGGTTACACTGTAAAGGGTCCATACAATCCAATTCAATGAAGGATTTAGTCCATGACACATTTATTTATCAATAAACATCCACGGAATATAGTACTAGCATTTCGCGTTAGCCGCCAGCACGATCACAACTTCGACACATTCTATGATCTAGTTTCATTTGATAAGTAAACATTGAAGGAAATGTGATATCAAAATGGCCACTGACCCCTGAACTTTTGATAGACAGGTCATTTGAGCCAATCGGTCCATGATTGAGGTGTCACCTGTTGTCAATAGCCAAAGAGCGCACTGATGAAGAATGTTACCGCCCTCTCTTTGAGTGACAGTAAATCGATCCAGTTGCAATAGAGAATGGAAATGACGGACTTTGCTGATAGCCAATGAATGTCTGTAATGATTGATATGCAGCTTTAGTGGGCCGATCCCTCAGGTAATGCGCGAAGATCGTGCGCAAAGCTCCGTATTGATTCATGCGTCCGTGCGTAAACAGACCATTGGACGAGTTGACGATTTAAAGTAGCTAACAGGTGCAAGATGCAAAGAAAACTATGAAAACCCACTTCTTACACGAAGAAGTGACTGAACAGTGTACTCGCCGTGATAGTAATGAGTCGGAGGATGACATTTCTGACGAAGAGAGCAATGTGTCATCCATTGGCTAGGTAGCTAGCAGAGGATTTGTTTTTGGATGGTGGGGACGTCACTCTCGACAAGTAAGTTTTATTATATTATACAACATATTTGACTGTATATACTGAGGTATGTGTTTGTTTTGAGGTGTATTTGTCAGCTTATGTCGTGTGTTTGGTGTTTTATGTCGTGTGTGTGTGTGTGTGTGTGTTTTACGTGTAAGCTACCTGCTAACTTCTGTCGTGTGCGCTTGTGCAGGATTGTTTATGTGGGCTCAAGCACAGGTGTGTGTGTGTGTGTGTGTGTGTGTGTGTGTGTGTGTGTGTGTGCTCATAAACTGTATAACCTGATTTATTTGTGTGCATGTTGTTCTGTTTATATGCTTATTTTTTGTTTAAAATAAATGTTTATTTTTTTTTTTTATATCACAGACCATCATCTGAAAATGAATAAGATGAAGACTGGGAGCCTGTCAGAAAAAAAACAGCATACTGAGGGACAGAATGACAGCACCTCGTCAAAATGTATATATATTTATATATATATTTTTTTTATTATTATTGATTTTTTATATATATATATATATATATATATATATATATATATATATTTATTTATTTATTTATAAGTGTGAGTTCAAATATTAAAGTGTTTTAGTACCATGGCACTTGTTTTGTCTCTTTTTTTGTAGAAAGTTTGGTTTCAAGAATTGAAGAAAAAAAAAACACTATAATGTGTTTATGCTTCAGTTGCTATGTGTCAGCAATTATTGCCAGTGATAAGGAATATAATAGCCCTAAGTGTAACCTTTCATTAGAGCCCAAAATTATGACTGCAGAGTAAAGCATTCAAGAATAGCAGCATTTTATGTGTCTATGGTCACAAAGGGTCCTTTGGAGTCTCCAAGTGGCCTTTTTTTGGGAAGCGCCTAGACATACACTTAGATAAACATGTGTAAAACACTCATTTTCTAAGCTATTGTTATAAAATTTTAAACTGGGTTTGGTAAGGCTTCATGCTGTGATCCCATTATGTTTTCCTGCTAATAGCTCCCAGCTGTAGTTATCTGCAGGCATCTGTTTAAAAGAAAAAATGTAGGCGGATTTTTTTGGTCCTTTTACAGTGTGTTCAAAGTTCTATTACTCAAAGCCAGTAAGACTTACAGTGATTCTGACTATGTAGGAACAAACCTCTGAGTGTCACCTTTCAAAAGAAACCAAAAGCATGCATATACTCCAAACGGTTCAAGAACAGCATGCAATTTAAATTGGGTAGGCCTTTTTAGGCGTTTTAGGCAAATTTTGCAGGAACGCTAACAGGTTAACATTAAATAAGCCTGCTCGCGAGCAGGTTCAAGCTAGCGCACCAGTTGCTATGACAGCAAGTCCAGTATGAGCGTCGAAGAACCTAACAATCCAAGATCATGCCAAATCGCCAACAATCAAATCCAGCTAAGTGAGTTAGCGACGTATGAAGAACGGGCCCCTGATGTTGACAAGCAGAATCACTGAAGGAAAGATGAACAAGAGAAACACAAGAACTACAACCGACTTCAGACACAGCCTTAGAGGACATCACCTGAAGATAAAAGAAGACATTAAGGGGCTGTTCATTGAAACACTTTTTCCAACTACAAATGTAAAACTTTTTATGTGTTTTGGCGGTTCATTTACACGATAACAGCGTTTTGGGTGCATGAAAACGCAAACTTTTGAAAACGATCTCTGTGTAAAAAAAAAAAACACGAATCTCTGAAGATGATGACGTCATGCGTATTACGTGTTCAGTCGACAGTGTTTCATTGCCATTTAATTGCCTTCAATTATGCAATTAAGCAAATTATATGTTTTGGTAAACACTGTTACGAAGACCACAAACTCACATTAAAACCCAAGAGTCAAACTAAAGCAAACACCGATCAACATTTTAACTAAGTTTTCTATAAATCATCAACATTTAAACCTCTCATAATTCTCATTAAGAGCTTCTGTAGACGACAGACAGTGTCACGGGTCAGGGTGTGTCACCAGTCCCTCTCTGTTGTTTTGGTCCTGTCATTTTCTGCAGCTCATGACGGTGGCAATTAGCACAATCACGAGCTGATCTTCCCCACCTGCCGCTCATTTCCTCTACCCTTTATATCCCCAGCTGTGTCTACCATACAGTGTTTGTCAGGGGATTGTTTTATGTTGCGTGTGCATTTTCTGGTCTGTTTGTGTTAGCTTTGCTACTTACCAGTGATCTGTGTTCAGGATTCCTAGACGTGTGGATCGGTGCAGAACTGTTCACCTGCTGGTCCCTGTACTCGTCTATTGCTGGACATTCCTGGGCTCTCTCTGTTCTAACGGTGGTCTCCGCTTCTCTTCACGTCCGCAGGATTGCGGGCTGTTCTCACTGGAACCGCCGATCAGAGAGGCTTCACTATTATTCACTGTGTCACGGAATTTATTATGTTGTTCACAAAGTTTTCTAATAAACTTTTCACTTCTCCTAACTGCATTTGAGTCCTCCTCATCTCTATACTCCAGGTCTCACGACAGACAGAAATACAGTAAATCTGGATAGTAATAAGTGAAGCTGGTAATGCTATTTGTGGAGTTGTTTAATCAGATCTTGAGAGAATGAATGTGTTTTGTCTTCAGTCAGTAGATCATGTGTGTCGGACATCGGCTACGCTGGATGTAAGCGATCGGTGAGAGTTGCAGGAGCTGAAAACTGAGATGTGAATCGGACACTTTCTGCTTCCCGTAGTGACGCTCGTGCTGTCTTTACTTTACCACAGCTTAACCCTCAGAGACCTAAGGGTATTTTTACAATAAATTTTCCGTCTGGTGTTATTAACTAAAAAAGCTTGTAAAACATCAACCCTTTTGTGCACAGACAATTGAAACACCTCTTTTTTTCAGGACAAATTGAACTTTCAGCATATTTGTGTTACATTGATGTCACCTGAATGTAAAATAAGTTATGGGACCATAAAGACAAATGAAAAAAGAAATCGGAAATTTAATCACTCAAATATTTATTGAAATCACACACAAATAAATAAAAGCTAAGCAAATTTCCTCTGGAAAACAGTTTGTTCATGTCTTTGGAGTCCTGGAGCACAGGAATAAACATTATAACTTGTACAGAACCAAAACTATTTACATTTTTCCAAAAGAAGTCCAGGCGTTTTCATGAAATTCACTGGTGCCAAGCCTCAAAACTGTTCCTATCAGCAATCACAAAGAGGGCCACATCACAGGCTTTGCATTTATATTTTATTTATTTATTTTATTTATTATTTTATTTATTATATTCTTTTTATACTTTTATACTACTTTTATACTTCTATAATACTTTTTTCAGTAAATAAAAAAATGGCACTTCAGCTGGGTCTATCCTGGTAATCTAGTTCCTCATCTGTCAAAAAGCTCTGTTCTCCTGCAAATCCATCATTCAGCGCTCGATTTAGATCCATTTCTCTGTTATTCTCTGTGAAACCTGCGTGTCCGTCATAGGTCTCCGTGCGTCTCTCTCTCCCTCCCTCCCTTGGAGAGAGCGCAATGACCCAGTGACGCACCCAATGTTTACGACGGATCAGCCTGTAATTGGTCAAAAACCATCACGTGGATATCCAAAATGGCAGCTAGCATCGAGCTAGCGGCAAATATGACGGAATATTTATAAATTATGGACTTCAAGTGTATCAAAGTTGGATATAAACGTTTGGATTTATGGCTGAAAAACTCCGAAAGGATGCACAAGTTCCACGCTGGATAGAAAAACTTCTGTAAAGGCTAGAAAGACACCAAAGACACCCCCGTGATGGCTAGCTCGTTAGCTTTCTGCTGGAAAAAACGGTAAGAAAATCGATAAATCTGTCGTCGAGTTATATCATAATTTCTCGGAGCTGATGTGTGGCGTCGTCGACGATGCCGTCGGGCTCAGAGGGTTAAGTGAAATAAATGCAATATTTGTCAAATACACAGACTTTTCAGAGACATTTTAATTCAATACTTTATACTGCTTATAACAGCGTATGTTTGAACAAGATAAATCTTCAAAATAAGCCTATACTATCAATGATGTTTTGAAAATTACCAGATATTTAGATGTTGATGTTTTATTGAAAATAATAAAGGTTGTCACTATTATGGTGATCAGTGTTTGCTTTAGTTGGGCTCTTGACTCTTTAACGTTAGTTTTACCCTGGCTTCTGTGACAGTGAGTTTATAAAGCATATTTATTATGGCAAGAAAAAGCCAAGAGGAAGTTGATCAGGTGTGTTTGGCTGTTGTGATAACGCTGTCATCATCATGGACTCGTCTGATTCACTGATCTCTTCCTGTGTCTAATCTTTGAATTTATACATATTGTAATTTGTATTGATTGTATTATCTACGTGATTCTACAACATGAGATCCAGTAATGTCTCAGTAATCAGTTATGTTGAAAAATATTGAAATCACAAAGTGTATAAAACAAACCACGTACTTGCCCTAGACGCACACAGACATTAACAAACAGCACATGTATCTCAACAATGGGGACACTCAAAAGTTTCATGTGCTAATACATGCTAGGTGCAAGCATAGTACAAAACTCCCAGCCCGTTCTCATCCCAAGGCGTCATAAACTGACGCTTTTGACATTTCGTTTAAATCCAACGCACATGGCACCCTTTAGCGTCAATATGAGACGCAGATATATATGGGCCAGAAGGCGTCTCCTAGTGTTCTAACCCTAACCCTACCCCAGACCTAAACCTAAACCAACTATATTGACGCTAAAGGGTGCCATGTGCATTGGATTTAGACAAAATGTCAAAAGCGTCAGTTTATGACGCCTTGGGATGAGAATGCGTTGAAACTCCCAGCATGCACGTCAGCTGAATGATCTTTTTTATTTATTTTATTTTTTAAACCATTATAACTTATTGCATTATGTCTCAAATTGCTTTAAGAACCGAAGCGTGTGTGTGTGTGCTCTAAAACATTCGTAGCACAGATATAGAGACGTAAAAAAATAGTTGGGCTGAATTTATTTTTTCTACAGCACTAATTTTGTTCCTAGTAATAAACATTTACAGGCCTAACAGTATATAAATGGCATGCTTTAAATGGCACAAGAGTTAGTTTCTGAAGCGAACACTGTTCAGGATAATGGCGTCTCACGAGGCTCAGTCTCCAGAAGCTGTGTGTGTTTGTTTGTGAACTCGGGGGAAGTCATTGGTATCACAGGACTGAATGTTGTCCATAATTGAGTTTAATGATGTTTAAGTTTGAGCTTTGAGAGGCCAATCCCAGACTCCGGTTGTCACATGCCTGTCCTGTCTTGTGTTGCACATGGGGGTTTTGTTATTTTGGGCTATGTGCTCTTGTCGTTGTCTGATCCCTCCCCCTCGTTACCTGATTATTGTTTGAGTTCTTCCACCTGTCCCCTCTTGATTTGTTCCCTTCTTATGTCTCCTCTTGTTTGCAGTCTTTGTCGGATCGTTGTCTAATGTCTCCTGTTCCCCGTGATCCTTTCTTCAGGTTCAGTCGTTGTTTTATTTTTATTCATTGTGTTTTTCCCCCTCGTGGGTTTTGCTTTGTGTCTGTTTATTTTATTATTAAAGTATCATTTTCTCCTGCATTTGAGTCCTCACACCTTTTTCCTTGCCCAATCCGTGACACCGGTCCCAAGGGAATGACCTCTGATTAGAATCAGTGAAACGTTATTCATATTCATTCTCTTTATGATGTGAAAGAGATGTATGAGTCAGAGAGCCTTCAATAAAGCTATTCAACTGCTAGACTTTAATAGCTAGTTTTAAATGTCTCTCAATTTTTTGTCTCTCTGTTTCTTTCCTTTTTTTGACCTTTTAAAAAGCTCCTACACAAATCTTTTCATTCTGTGCATTAAAATCCTGTTGATTCTAAAGGATTCTTGGTTGAGCTCATTTTGCATAAGAAACTAATTATAAGGTAACACTTTACAATATGGTTCATTAGTTAACATTTAAAGACATAATACATTCAAAGTCGTTATTTTTGTTTGTTTTGCACACAAAAAGTATTCTCGTCGCTTGATAAACTTAAGGTTGAGCCACTGTAGTCACTCTGACTATTTGGTAACACTCTACTTGAAGGGGTGTGCATAAGACTGGCATGACACCTTCATAACCATGACATAACACATGTCTTGAATATGAAGTAGGGTTTCCATGTTTATGACAACTGTCATTAAGTGTCTTTCGCTCAATAATAACATTTTGAATGCAAATATGGCATGTCTTTGTTATGACACCTTGACATAAACCATAACATCATAACCTGTCAGTGTTTTTGTCATGACAACTTGACATTAAATTAAGTTAAACTGTCATGTTAAGGTTTTGACATTGGCTGTCATGAGGCCATTATAACTGTGTGATGAATATTTTTCGTGACCTCAACTACAGTGGTACAAATTTAATTTGTCATTAAAAAGTTATAATGGCTTTATGACAGCTAATGTCAAAACCAACCACCTGACAGTTTAATGTAATGTTAACCAATAAAGCTAAGTGGCTTCTTAAGTTTGATCATTAATCTGCTATGTCATGTTTATGACAGGTTGTGTTGTCTTGGTAATGTCAAGTTGTCATGACAAAGACACTGACAGGTTATGATGTATTGGTTTATGTCAAGGTGTCATAACAAAGACTTCTCAAACAATGCCATATTTGCATTAAAAATGTCATAACTGAGCGAATGACACTTAATGACAGTTGTCATAAACATGCATAAAACCTCCTTCATATTCATGACATGTGTCCTGTCATAATTATGAAGGTGTCATGTTAGTCTTATGCACACCCCTTCAAGTAAAGTGTTACCAACTATTTTAACAATGTCGATGCAAACACAAAGATTCATGTAACTTACTGTAAAAAAAATACAACAATTTAAAAATACTGTAATTTACTGTAACCAAAGAATACAGTAAAATTCTGTAAACTAAATTACAGAAACACTACTGTAAAAAATACAGTAACTGGCTGGCAACCCTGCTGCCGGTATTTTACTGTAAAATTTGCAGGTAATTTTTAACAGTGTAATCAAAAGGTCTTCAGATGACGTGCCATACTGATCCGTTCATACATTTAGTTTGAGCTATCCTCGACTCAGATCTGAGGTAACACCAGCCTACTTTACATCTTCTCAGTGAACTTTTAGTGACTTGAATCAGGGGAAAGGAAGGGAGGAGGGAGAGAGGGATGCACACATAAGGAAGGAGAAAATACAATAATATGGGCTCTTTCTTTGAGATCTTCTGTCCAGGGTGTGTTTGCTTGCTTTATTGCAGGATGAATTTTATCTCAGTTTTTGTCTTAGCAGGAAAATCAATTCTTTCAATGATATAAGTGCAAACATTGTTCGACATGAAAAATAGACTATAGCAGTAGTAGTAACATATACGTTATGTCACTTTTTATGATTTATGATGTGATTTGTGGATCTATGTTGGTACAGGGCCTGCGTGCCTGTCACTCATGACTGACATGTGTCTGATTTACGGTGGTAGCTGACAGGCTCCAGTATGTCTGGTAAGTTTTACGACGTCTTTAATGGGTCATACCACGCAATTTGCCGTTGACACTTTTTATTTTTATAGTATGTTCCTTCCTCGACTAACATCCTTACCACAACTACGTCACTACCTACATCATGATATTGATTGTTTAAATAAAGTTAGGAGACATGCTGCTGAACACAGACGACATTTTCTACAAACTTTTGCTGACACTTTTGCTAAAACCCCTAGAAAGGTTATGTGTATTTCGCCAACGAGTTGAAATGAGAGAGGATCTAACATTTGCTCCAAGGAAGAAGCAAAATATTAGCTTGACAAAGTTTCTTCATGAAGACAGCGGTTTTGTGAAATGTGATTTCTCAATGGCTGGAAATCATATGGTGAGATATGCATTTTGAAGTGTTGCGTACTGTGAAACTCTACACGGCGGATGTTGGAGACGATTTTACATCGCAGGTCCCATGTCTGATTTTTCACGACAAAGACTGGTTTCTGTTTTTCAACTATGTTTGGAGAGATTTGAACGACTGTGGTGATGATCCGCTGTATGTAGCCGAGTGGGATGGCTTAACTCCTAACACAAGATTTGGCATAGTCGGGGATCATAGTAAAAAGCTACGAGATGATTGTGTTTACATTTTTTGCTGCAACGATAAGACAAAGCTCTGCGAACCTGCTTGGCCTATTCGTGAATCTGAGCATCACAGCTGCTACGACATGAAATTTTTGTTTCAGTGGAAAGATGTGTGTATGCTTGACTGCATATTTACATGCATAGACAAGATGTTTAGATGGTGCAACATGTATGATCGTTACAGTTCTGTAAAGATGAAATTGTTTCACCCGGAGCATGGCGTTACCGGCACTGAAGACCGCCTCTTAAACCCACCCACATATTACAGCCATTAAAAACGCCTGCAGGTCGGTACAATTGCTACATTCATTCACCATGTTTCAAGAACCTGCAACAGTCTACTGCTACACCAACAACCCTGAGGCTGCCCCGGCGATGCCTGATGACAATGCTACAACGGTGGAGCCCCACCCACAATCTTGCGACAATAGTTGGTTGGTTAAATTTTGCATGGACCTTGGATATCACAACCTGACCTTCCTTACAACCTTATATGGCAACACTGGTGCAATAGCCAGAGCAGCATCCTTTGCTGGAATCGATGACACAGACAGTTGTATCCGCTCTGACGGATTCAAAATCATAAAAGCGACTGTTGTGGTCCTTCTGGAACATGTCATCAACAAAAAGCTGAAAGAAATCTGTTTGCATTGTGAAGTGGATCACTCCAGTCAGATTAGACACTCCTGCTTGTATGAACCAGGTCCCTATTTCTTTGATGCATACTTTGATGAACAAACCCGTAATCTGGTGAGACCAGACCTTAAGCACATCGTTGCTCAGGCATTGAGCCGTTGTGGTTTAAGGGTTCATCCCCAAAGGATTCAGGGGTCGGTGGATGCTATTTTACACAAATTGCGGGACGAAGCTTTCATTGTGGAAAAGCTTCGTGAGGTCCGAGAGAAAGTTGTGGAAGTTGCCAGCGAACAAATTGTTTATGACGCTGTGGACAGCTGGAAAGGTATTGTCCAAGTTGCCTGATAGTAACACAGCCATGGGGAATACGTGTTTTGCAACTGGACTGGCAAAGTGTCTACTTAAACAACGTATTAGATGTGAGATGACCAGCTTATTGTATAAGATCATTAATGAATCGGCCAATGTATCTGTTGCATCTGTTGCTGCAATCACATGCGCTGTTGACACCAAACGTTTTACAAACCTCAAGAAACAACAGCCCATTCTCATCCCAAGGCGATTTAATTGACTGTCATTTAATTGACAGTTTTGACCATGCATCAACTAACTGACGCTAAAGGGTGCCTTTAGCGTCAGTTAGATGACGCTCATCCTCGGGCGTCATCTAACTGACGCTTTTGACCATGTGTCTACATCCGACGCACATGGCACCCTTTAGCGTCAATATGAGACCTACCCATAACGGAAGCGTCATCTAACTGACGCTAAAGGCACCCTTTAGTGTCAGTTTAGTTGACACATGGTCAAAAGTGTCAATTAAATGACGCCTTGGGGTGGGAATGCGTTGGAAACAAATGTCTGTTGTGAGAAATGTGTCAAATGATTGGACAGATATGATGCGTTTATGCTTTAATGCGGGTGAACCAATTTGTGTAACTATCAGAAAAAATTTAGACCTGATGACTGAATGTGGCAGCTGTATTGGAATATTCGATATATTGTGCTTGTGTACATATGTGACCGATCTATGTGTAGACATGTTGACAAGAAACAACCACACGGATGTTTGTGAAATTATTGAAACACTGGTTGATTATATTCTTGAGAAAAACATTGTGGTGTGTATTAAATTTTTACACTACATCGATGCTGTATGATACCTATTGTTTTTTTTTGTTTTGTTTTGTTTTTCACTGTTCAAGAAATAAAACCCTGAAATGCTTAATGCATCTGAGTTATTTTTTTGTGGAGCGTAAAGTGACAATATGTCAGAAGAAATGAAAAAGACTTATTACCCACCATCTAATCCTGGTTCTTTAGGGGGGGAAAACGTTTAAAAGGAGCTGTTTGCTGTTTTAAAAGAAACGGGTGTTCGTTTATCCGATAAAGACACACACATGACAGTCACGAATGACAGGCCCTGTACCATAAATCATAAAAAGTGACACAACGTATATGTTACTACTACTTATAGCTGATGATTTACCTAAGTTAAGTCACTTTTTTGACAAGTATAACTTTTTGACGAGATTGACAAGCATAAGTCACTCACAGCATAAATTACAGACATTACATCACTCACACCTGGAGGTGTTTAAGGTGTCAAATTGCTGTTTAATGCATATTCATTTTTCACAAGTCAGATATCAGGTGCTTTAATCTTAGAGTCTTGGTGAGGGATCATGACTCGGTTTATTCTTGTATCCATACACGTTGACTGTCATTAGCTAGTTAACGCTAACCTCACTCAGAGTAATGTGCACATGCAGCCACCTCAATATCATCTACATTATTATGAGATGCAATATCATTATTTGCATTCTTTTTGACTAAAGTCATAATTTTTAACTTTAGTTTCATTCTCAGTTTTACTACGGTACAATGTGAATTTCCGGTAAGAGGGAGGAGTGAAAATGCACTGTTTCTTGGTAATGCACCGAAAACAAGTTTTAATTGCCTAAGCCATGATGATATAATGTTTTTTATATACATTAAATTTAACTCTCGAGTGCTTTGGCTTCATACATTTTATTAGTTAGCGTTAATAAGTAAATGTATCAACTAATATTAACTAACAATGTTATTAAATGAGATTATTATTGATAAATGAATATCTGAATGATCAAAACAATATTTTGGAAATTGATCAAATCAGTTTCTGGTCTAAAATCTTCCATCAACCTGACTATTTAAAGGTCAAGGAAAGAATTATAAAGGGAAATATTATAGAGAAAATATTGTTAAAGGGCACCTATTATGGCATTTAAAATGTTCCTAATATTGTTCTGGGAGTCCCCAACAACAGTTTTACGTGCATGCAATGACAAAAAAAAAACTGTTTATTTTGACCTGATTTGCTCACCGATTCCCTAATGATTCGTTTACCGACTCATTTTTCAAACCCCGCCTTTGCGTGACGCTAATCTGCGGTGATTGGTCAGACGACCCAGTCAGTTATTGTTTGCGTTAGCGCAAAGCTTAAACATATTGATAAACCACTGCAGTACTACACTACACTCTATTCTTTATGACAACTCCAATAACAATGACAAACATTTCACGTAGTTCCATAATAGGTACAGTATCTTAACCTTCCACAAATGCACGCAATAGATACGCATGTGCACGCACCGATCCACAAATGGACGCGAGAGATCCGTATGTGCACGCACCGATCCACAAATGGACGCGAGAGATCCGTATGTGCGCGCACCGATCCACAAATGGACGCGAGAGATCCGTATGTGCGCGCACCGATCCACAAATGCACGCGAGAGATCCACACACGCAAACCAATCCACAGATGCACACCAGAGATCCACACACGCAAACCAATCCACAGATGCACACCAGAGATCCACACACGCAAACCAATCCACAAATGCACACGAGAGATCCACACACACACAACAATACACAAATGCTTTACCTGTAAATGTAATTTCATGCACAGCGAATCACGTGACTTTTGAGACTGTTGTTCCGCGGCCTTGATTCACAAATGCACACAAGCCGATCTGTCCACAAGCCTATCTGTCCACATTACCTGCGAGGATGCGATATGCTGTCTTCCTCCAGAGGGCGCTATATTATTTCAACCAACTAAATAATGAGACTGAATGATATACTCAATTCAAGGCAATATTTATTACAAAGCAACCACAACATGAAAACCACTTTAAATTGAATGGTTCATTTGCCAAACATGTTTTTTTCAATCTGTGTAAACGGTTGGTAAACAGATTTGGGTAAAAAAAAGGCATTGTTCACCCAAAAATGAAATTCTGACATAATTTACACATGCACCCTCAAGTTGTTTTAAACCTGTAGAGTTTCTTTCTTCAGCTGAACACAAATGAAAAGATATTTTGAAGAATGTAAAAAAAACAGATGGTTAACAAAGCCATCAAAAAACAAAAACGTTAACAAAAATTTTAGAAAAAAAAATACTATACAAGTCAATGCTACTGTTAACTTTATTTTCAAAATAAAATATCTTTTCATTTATGTAATACTTGTGGATTCTTTTGAAAGAAATCTTTTACTCTGTTGGTTAAATTATGTGGAAGCATTCATCCTTTCTTTAAAAATAAGGAAAAATAAGAATAAAACCGAAAAAAAGAGGTTCGGTTTTATTTGCATTTAAGTATATGATATTTAGTGAAAAATGTTTAAACTTAAGTTGTCTCGCAAGAAATTAATCCAGCCCTTTGAAAGATTCAGCTGGAAGGCTGGTTAGCGCCCTCTGGAGGAAGACAGCATATCACATCCTCGCAGGTAATGTGGACAGATCGGCTTGTGTGCATTTGTGAATCAAGCCCGCGGAACAACAGTCTCAAAAGTCACGTGATTTGCTGTGCATGAAATTACATTTACAGGTAAAGCATTTGTATATTGTTGTGTGTGTGTGTGTGGATCTCACGCGTGCATTTGTGGATTGCTTTGTATGTGTGTGAATCTCTCACGTGCATCTGTGGATTGCTTTGTGTGTGTGGACCTCTGGTGTGCATTTGTGGATTGATATGCGTGTGTGTATCTCGCCGTGCATTTGTGGATCGGTGCGTGCACATGCGGATCTCTCGCGTGCATTTGTGGAAGGTTAAGATACTGTTTTCACTCCATACCCTTTAATACATTAAACATGGCCATTTTATTGTTGCTGGTTGAAAGTCTGATTCTAATAATTTAAGGGAATAAGATAAAATAAAAGGAAGTGTTGAAGCCGCCTCGCGTCATCTTATTCAGTTTTCTTATCCTAGAATAGTCCTATTCTAGTTAGATGAGTTCGAAAAACTCTATCAAATTTAGATTGTAAAGAATCAGTTTTTTTTTTTTTTTTTTTTAAATATATATATTTTTTTTAGCGGAAGCAATCACTTCTATTTTTAATTTAAGTTTAACTTCAAATGTGATTCCACATGCATGGAAGTCAGCCATTATTCTCCATTTGCTAAAATCTGAATGAAAATACCGACCTTTATTTCAAGGTTATCAGTGACGGCAAGTTTTTAGTAAAGCGTTTTCAGAAAATAATATTTTTAATGTATTTGATCATCCTTCCAGTCAGGCCAGAGTCCTATAACAGCAGCTATGCGGGTCACAAATTGCAGAATGAAATGCAGCGTATTTTGATGTCAGATGTTACCATCTATAAATATTTCTAAAACCTTTTGGAATCCTGATGATGAGTGTGTTAAATAATTTTTCATATGATTGCTAGATAATAATAATAATAATAATAAATATATATATATATATATATATATATATATATATATATATATATATATATATATATATATATATATATATATATATATTTTTTTTTTTTTTTTTTTTTTTTTTTCTTATGTTTTTTGTTTTATGTGTTCGTAAAACATAAATGTGAACTGTTTATGTGAAACTTTTTGTGCTGCCATTTTGGCCAAGACTTCTTGGTAGAAGAGATTTAAATCTCAATGGGATTATTCCTGGTAGAATAAAATATAAATAATTAAAAAATAAACAAAGAATGATCAATACATTTGTAACAGTTTTTATCGATCTTTAATAATGTTAGTTAATGCAAATGCAACTGTTCATTGACCCTTCAATATTGACACCCCCAACTTTTGAGTTTTATATATTAGTAAATATTGAAATTAAGATTAATAAACTTAATTTAGAAGTATGTATCATTGTTAGTTCATGTAAACTAATGTCAACAACTGGAACCTAATTGTAAAGCATGGCTACACTTTATTTCGACTAATTGACTATAAGTAACTTTTCAACTACATGTCAACTAACTCTGATTAGAGTATTAGTAACAATTAACATAAAGAGTTATCAGATATTAAGCAGAGAGTCTAATAACAGTTGACATGTTGCAGCAAAGTAGAGGAGAGGATAATTTCTAAAGTGGACTATCGAAATAAAGTGACACCAAAAGTGTTACTGAATTTCCTAAAAAGATACAAAAACATCCTCTAAGTTTTGCTTACTTGCAATAAACTTGCTTGCGGTGAATTGTCAAGAAACGGGTGCATTTTCACTCCTCCCTCTTTTACACTCAATAAAACTCAGTCAAATGAGGATCTCACACACTTTCTGAACTCCAGCTCAGACTCAACAACACTCTTTCATTTCCACGAGCTCAAGAACGGCACACAGGTAAATCTATATATACTGTACAAATGTTAATAATACAGTTCAGATACTGAAGATCATCTTAATAATGCATCTACTGTCTTTAATCTTCTCATTTTAATCTGTTACAAATGAATATTTTCATCAAGATATTAATCTGTTTTCATCAAAAGAGCGGCTTTGACGGCTTCCTGTGGTTTAATAAAAACTTAGTATAATGTAAAATATTATTATTATTACTTTAGTCATATAGAGATATATTCAGAAATGCATGCAGCCGTGTCAGAAGTTGTTCATTATGTTATCAATAGTCAATGTCCACTCATTGTGAAGCTGTAAGTGTCTGTACCTCTCTTGTTCTCAGGATGAGATCTGCGGTTCTCCTCGTTCTCCTCGTCACTCTGATGTTCACTGATGCCCGTGATCCCTGCCAGAGATCTCAGAATAACAACGCTTATAATGAATTTGAACGCAAACATATTCTCTCAGTTAATTTTAATACAAGCAGTCGAATTTCTTGGGAAAACTATCTTAAACAGAGTAGACTTTGTGGCAGACGTCCTCTCCAATCCTTCCTCCGTAAAAACAACGTGGATAGCATTAAAAATATCTGCAATGGACAAGGAATTGGATACAGCAGCAACCTGTGCACCAGCAAGGCAAAGTTCACAGTGTACACTGTTCAAAGCTTTGTGAAGGGTAATCAGTGTACAGTTCGCAATCTAGAAGCGAATGAAAGCTATGTGGTTGTAGCTTGTGATGTCATTGGCAACCAGTGTTTGCCTGTTCACTATCAGACACAAACTAACACACCACCAAATCAAAATGGTCGGATCTGCCAGCCGCCGACATACAGGCGCATGCAAATATACTTGGGTTAAGGGTGGCTGTCCTATAATAATTTGTAATTTCTACTTAGGATGTTTTACATGAGCATCATTATCTAAGACAAATGCAAACATGTTCATGAGCTTCACTTCTATCATCTAACATCACTTCTACAACGGCTTTTAGTCCTGAGATTCTCATTTGTTTGTGAACACTTCATTTAATCTGTCCATTAGTGAATCAGTGAATGTGTGATGCTTTTTTTTTCATGATTCATAAAGGGTTTCCTGAAGTATTTGTTTTCTTGATTGGAGAAATTATTGCAGTTTATTACTGTTTTCAGATCAGATTATTGCAATTTCTGGGCCTTTTTGTGCAATTTTTAGAACAAAACTATTTTTTTTTCAAGCTCTTAAAAATACAACTGTGTAAATACATGTGTTATGTTATGGTTTTGCAAAACCAAAGTTGTGTTATTCCTGCTAAAAATAAACCATTTTACTCTCTGTCAGTGTGAGTGTCTTACTGTATATTCCCACATCATGGATCAACGGTCAGTATAGTTGGCCTGTGTGTGTGTGTCACACACTCATCCTGAACAAACACACAGAAAGAGGTGAACGTTTGATAAAGAGAAGTAATAATGGGAAACTGAAAGTTAAGCTGTGTGACACATTAAACCTGAGCTCCAGAGAGTCTCAAAATGACTGAAAAAATGAACGAAACAGCGACAAATCAACATATTTCTATTTACATTCACACCCTCAACTACTGTATTTATGAGGAAACCTAACTTTAAAAGTGTGATTTCCAGACTAGAAAAAAAATAAAAATAAAAAATCTGCAATTGGGCATTTAAAAAATTAATATATATTTTTATAGTTATGCCAATCTCTAAAATATTTGATCACTTGTGTTAATGTTTTGAACATCCTTATCCATTAAATCACAAGTGTAAATCCATTGGTTAAAAAGAGCAGGACCCCTTAAGAACATTCAGCTCTTAAAACCATAAAAATTATTATTATTTCAATTTTAATTTGAACTATTTTAGTTACTTATTTTAATCTATGATCTTGTTATTTGACAAACTCATGTTAACCGACTACACACATGAAAATATATATTTATAACATCTTTGGAGTTCATAAAGACGAGGCATTTAAAAAAAAAATAATTTCTATAATGCATGTACAATGATTATTTTAATTAATTGATTTGTTGGTTGCTTATTTCTTTGATTATTCAGATTTTAATGGCGTTCATGCAACATGAATTAACTAGTGTTTATATGACTCAGTAAAGCCATGACATTCGGTTCTATTTATGTAATGAATCATAATGCGATCGTATTATTTAACATTAATAATGTTTGTATAAGAACTGGTAAAATGTACGCCTATGTCATAAAAACCCTTCTCAGCCATATTTACAGTCCATGAGAGTCCATAAATCCCATCCGTTTTCAGATTGGCATTTCGCAAGGATTTCTGGGTAGTTAAAGTGTGTGGAGCCTGCATCTATGTGGAAGACCGCTTCAAGGGTACAGGGGGCGCTGCTGAGCACACTTCAGAGCGTTAAAATGCTAAATGGGATGGCATACGGACTCGTAGACTCGGCGAGCACGCGCAATTTAAGTCCACGAGATAGAAAGTGTTTGGGACAGGGCCAAAACCTCTGTCTAGATTCATGTGGCAAGTGTCATAATTGTTTATTTCTTGCCAGGTGTCTAAAAGTTTGCATTCTTTTCTTTAGATAAAATATTATTGCTTCATAAATTAACAACACTGCTAATTCATATTAGTAAATATATATTTAAAATGTATGATTATTTGCGCTCAAACAACTCATTTAATTTGAAATATGCAAATATAAAAGACATGCATTAACCATGTTCGGTCACTACATATATTATTTTTAACTGAGGAATACAAATTATATATGCTCTCTCGACAAAAGTTTTTCTAAAGAACTTTAAATTAAGCGTCAGCGTCAGTCCTGGCAGGCCAGGTAGTCAAGCTGCTGCTTATGCTATTTGATATCAACGCTGTCTGTCAGCTGATCTGCTCCAGCTGAGCTGCATTAGCTGGTTAACTCCCCTCGCTGCTCAATGGCCAAGCTCAAACAAGGCGCCCTATTTAAAGCTCATTCACCTTGCTCATACATGCTTGCTGCTCGCTCTGCTGGCTCGCTGCTCGCTTCTGCTGGCTCGCTGCTGCTGCCCGCCACCTCCCCAGCTCCTCCTTATGCATAATGTGGCATTTGCTTATGTCATGTTGCCTGCTCTGTTCACATGGGGATATTTTAGCTCTCAAAGTCCTAAAACTGTGTGAGCGTTCCCTATGCTGCTGCTGCTGTCCTCTGACTCTATGCTATTTCATGGTGCTCATGAAAGGTCAGAGGACTCCCTGAACAGAGCCATACCGCCAAATTTCAATTCAGGAACATTAACCTGTTTGCAATCTATTCAATTAAATTCTGAATTATTTTGTCTGTGTGTTCTTGACTTAATGGACCTGACAGAACTAAATTTACTTCCATAGAGTAACCATTAGTGTCCGACATAAACTGTCCGGCATTTCCTGATCCTGTTTATTGTTTTATGATCTCGAAATCTATTCATTCTGGCATTCATAGTTCTGTTTGTATTGGTTTCCTGGTTACCGTTCCTGCATCATGTACTTGCAAAAATAAACAATAAATATGTGTTTCGTCTGCACCAGTCTGTCTTTGTCATCACTACACTTCCCAGGATCCCGCTTGTCTCCTCACCTGAACTCACTTCCTCATTAGCCACCTGTTTCTCGTCATGATCATCAGATGATCTGTGTCACCTGTCCTCACCTCGTTATTGTTCATTTGTATCTGTATTTACCTTTCGGTTCAGTTAGTCTTTATTGGTCGTCATCTGTATAGTTGTTTGAATTGAAGTCCTGTAGTGTTTTTCCTTTCATTGTTGTAAAGTTTAGCTTGTAAATAAAGCATCTACTTTGAGTTCCTTTTGTCCTCGTCTTCTGCATCCTGCACAACGCCTGACAAAATAAAAATAATCACAGCAACAACATAAATACATATAGAACATGCAAAACCAAGTTTTATGTATCACAATGTTTCTAGCAATTAAACAACCCTGGCCGAATCATGGCTGCAGGAATATATAATATTGGTTACACTAGTGGTGGGCAGATCGAGGCTTCGTGAAGCAATGAAACCGTTGAACCAAATGTGCCATATTGTGTGGAGGCTTCGAATCAATCCGACACCTGTCTCAACGGTGACACCTAGTGGTCACTTGCAGGTGTTGATCTGAAACAAACGTCTCAGGTTACTATTGTAACCATAGTTCCCTGAGAACAGGGAACGAGACGATGCGTCGAAAACGCTACGGGAACGCCTTCTGCGTGATTGCGTCTGAAGCATCTATGCCAACTAGTCCAATGGAAAAAGGGAATGAGCGTCACGGGCGGGTGACGTCATGACCAGGAAATGATAAAAGCACTTCCGCTGCGAAACGCCAGTTAGCTTCTTTGCCTCAGCAAGCGATCTGTGTCATACTGCCTTGTCTATTTATTGTTGTCTGTTACAATATTGTTAGTATCAGTATGGCGAAACAAATGTACAAACAGTGTGTTCCTCCCTGCCCGCGTTTATTTAAACGGGCGGGGACACACACAAGCTTTGTGTCATTTGTTTGGGAGTAGAGCATGCGGTCTCTGCCTTTGAGACTGTGAAATGCTACCAAATATAGCATGCTCTGCTCTCGCCTGTCACTCTGTATGATAGTGGCAGACTCGCGATTCTCAGGGATCAGGACCCGCGTTTGCCGAGGCAGCGCAGAGAATGCATTCCTGGGGATCGCAGAAGGATCTAATGGAGGGGTGGGAGACGGGTCCGAGGGCCTTTTCTTCTTCCTTACCTGGAAGATCCAGCGCTATCTCCCCGGTGTCGGAAGCACGCTCTGCGGTTTCTTCCACCCGGGGAATTCTCGTTCCCGTAGCGTTTTCGACGCATCTCGAAGTTCCCTTTTCGATAAGGGAACGTCTCAGGTTACTATTGTAACCATAGTCCCTGTTCTCAGGGAACTATGGTTACAATAGTAACCTGAGACGTTCCCTTTTCGAAAAGGGAACTTCGAGATGCGTCGAAAACGCTACTGGAACGAGAATACCCAATGCGCCATAAGGGAGGGGCAGCCTCTCGAGGCTGGTCTCTGGTGTTACTGAGAGAGCCAAATCTGGAGCCTGAAGCATAATGGCAGGAACTACCTGACCTGACTGCTCTAAAGCCCCCCTTAGAGGGCACGAAACCGATGCTGTGCCGCAGCATAGCATCAGCGACTCGCTGGAGACCGCTGCGCCCTGAAGCACCGGAGGTGGCAGGGTTAGCAGGAGGGTCTCGTGAGGACCCTGAAATGGAACGGGCACCGTGTAATGAGGTGTACACCACTCCACTTCGGTCGGGGCTGTCCTCACAGGCCTGACACCTAAACATCAAGACCTTTTTTTTTTTTTTTAAACCGAAGTTTTCTTCGTCTGAAGAACGGTCCTCAGATCCGGCTTAGGCTTAGACGACTTCGGTTGAGAGGGTTGTGTCTGTCTCCAGTATCTACGTGGAGGAACACGAGGCACAGCACTCTCTTTCTGTGCACATAATATGATGAACTCGACGGCTGGGGCTGGACACGGCGAGGGAGAAACTTTATTATATATATATTTTCTCATTTTTATATATATCTTATATATATTATATATATATATATATATATATATATATATATATATATATATATATATATATATATATATATATATATATATATATATATATATATATATATATCTCATTTTTCGCTATATCCAGATCCCCAGCAGATCAGCCTGATAAGCCTGGAGCAATACCATAGTTTTGTATAAACATTCTCCAGCTTGACCTGCTGCCGTATAAGTTTTACCCAAAAATCAAAGTAGTTTTGTTTAGTATTAGACTTAGTGGGCAAAGCAGATGCTTTAAATGACGATGCTGGACCAGGTGAAAAAATAGCATTTTCTTTTCTTATGTTTCTATTCCTGTTCAGCCTGGGGCAACATGTCATAACCATAATATTTCAACCCTCTAACTTTGCTTTTTTAATAAACATTAACATGAGGGCTGAAAAGTAGTAATAAATACGGTTTTTTCCACAATTTAGATATTCAGTGTGTAAATCAGGGAAAAAAGGGAAGCCTCGTGGTGGAGATAATGTGATAGTAAGAAAACGCTCGTCTAGTTTGTTTTTAGGACGAGCGTCTTTTATTCTCAGCTGGCCATTAAATATTTAATTTACTAACAGCACGGGACAAAACCTCCACCAGCTCATCATATGCTGGAGAAATAGATGGCGAATCTAAATCAACATGTGTGTGTGCTTTCACTTTCTATACTCAAACATTTAACCTACTCGGAGGAAGAGTATTTGAAGGAAAAAAGGGCTCTCTCTCCCCGGGCGGAAGAAACCGCAGAGCGTGCTTCCGACACCGGGGAGATAGCGCTGGATCTTCCGGGTAAGGAAGAAGAAAAGGCCCTCGGACCCGTCTCCCACCCCTCCAAAAAGATCCTTCTGCGATCCCCAGGAAGGATTCTCCGCGCTGCCTCGGCAAACGCGGGTCCTGATCCCTGAGAATCGCGAGTCTGCCACTATCATACAGAGTGACAGGCGAGAGCAGAGCATGCTATATTTGGTAGCATTTCACAGTCTCAAAGGCAGAGACCGCACGCTCTACTCCCAAACAAATGACACAAAGCTTGTGTGTGTCCCCGCCCGTTTAAATAAACGCGGGCAGGGAGGAACACACTGTTTGTACATTTGTTTCGCCATACCGATACCAACAATATTGTAACAGACAACAATAAATAGACAAGGCAGTATGACACAGATCGCTTGCTGAGGCACAGAAGCTAACTGGCGTTTCGCAGCGGAAGTGCTTTTATCATTTCCTGGTCATGACGTCACCCGCCCGTGACGCTCATTCCCTTTTTCCATTGGACTAGTTGGCATAGATGCTTCAGACGCAATCACGCAGAAGGCGTTCCCGTAGCGTTTTCGACGCATCTCGAAGTTCCCTTTTCGATAAGGGAACTTGACAAAAAGCGAATACAAATGTGTGTGGTTTTTTAAAATTATTATTATTGTAGCTATTTTTCTAATATGTGAAGCTTGTAACCTGTAGGCTCCTTACTGTGCAGAATGTTATTTTGGTCCTGAAAAATGAATAATAAAACAAATCAAGCCACAATGTCTAACTTTTTAGAGATTCTTATTAAAATATTAATTTCTCTTTTTTGGAAGGCTGAAAATTTTTCTTTGGTCTCACCAGACCTATAAAAACATCACTATACAAACATAAACATATATAAATATACCAACATCATATCATATCAGTGCCGTACATCTGTCCGCTCATCGCATCACTGCAGTTTAGCCCAACGTTACCCCATACACACTGTCTACATACAATATACTCTCTCTCTCCAGAAAATTACCATTTAGCAACATGACATCATGACTTTTGCGTAAACATATACGCCACTTTCAAGTCAAGTGGCGTGTTATCTATACGCATTTTGAGCTATCCGCGTGTACGCGTGTATGTCTACGCCGTTAAATGTCCGAGTGATTCCGGGTGTATGTACACGCCGTTTAATGTCCGAGCAAAACGAAGAAAAACCTAGATCTACATCTGGCGAGCGATATTTTTTGTCCTAGGATGGTAGGGGAACACTTATTAATGGTATTAACCCGAGTGATGGGTAGGTTTAGGGACGGGGTTGGGGTAGGAAAGAAGCTTCATTTAGCTAAAGTCACGTGACATGAGTGTTTTGAATTACGCTTCGGATCAGTGTTTCGAAACATCTGTGCTTCGAGGATCTCGAAAAGCTTCGGAACGACTGTCTGTTTAGCGTCAGCCACACATGAACACTGAAGATTAATTATGAATGGCATGACAGTGTTCTTCCCTAAATCTTGACCATTGAAATGTAATTAAAGAGATTTATAAATATTTTTTTAGAAAATTTTGTGCTCAAGCCTAATATAGAAATGAATAAATATGAGTTGTAAATTTCTTTGTTTCTGGTTGTGGTTTAAGCTCTTGTGGAAGAGGCGTTTCTTCAGATGTTTCATTAGATCAGGTGGAGGTTGAAAACTTCACCCACCGTCAATTCCTGTCATTGTGTTACTACTTTCAAGACAAAGCTTGGTAACCTGTGTTTAGTTAACACTGCTCGGTGTCTCCTGGGGTCCACTCTACAGAGTGTTATAAACGAACACTGACGGGCATAGTTCAAATTACTCTGTACGCAATGGTATAGTCCTTCAACCAATCAGAACAACGATCCGGGTGACGGACATCCTCAGTTTGGCCACTCGCCCCCGTTCCACGGACCCACTATTTGTCTGATTACCCTCTATAGTGGCCAAATGTCCCGTCGACCCCCCCTGACCGGTCCAAAGCCACGAACCCACTATTTGTCTGATTGCCCTCTATAGTGGCCAAATGTCCCGTCGACCCCCCTGACCGCTCCCAAGCCACGAACCCACTATTTGTCCGATTACCCTCTATAGTGGCCAAATGTCCCGTCGACCCCCCTGACCGGTCCCAAGCCACGAACCCACTATTTGTCTGATTACCCTCTATAGTGGCCAAATGTCCCGTCGACCCCCCTGACCGCTCCCAAGCCACGAACCCACTATTTGTCCGATTACCCTCTATAGTGGCCAAATGTCCTGTCGACCCCCCTGACCGGTCCCAAGCCACGAACCCACTATTTGTCTGATTGCCCTCTATAGTGGCCAAATGTCCCGTCGACCCCCCTGACCGCTCCCAAGCCACGAACCCACTATTTGTCAGATTACCCTCTATAGTGGTCAAATGTCCCGTCGACCCACCTGACCGGTCCCAAGCCACGAACCCACTATTTGTCCGATTACCCTCTATAGTGGCCAAATGTCCCGTCGACCCCTCTGACCGGTCCCAAGCTACGAACCCCCTATTTGTCCGATTACCCTCTATAGGGCCCAAATGTCCTGTCGACCCCCCTGACCGGTCCCAAGCCATGAACCCACTATTTGTCTGATTGCCCTCTATAGTGGCCAAATGTCCCGTCGACCCCTCTGAACGGTCCCAAGCTACGAACCCCCTATTTGTCCGATTACCCTCTATAGGGCCCAAATGTCCTGTCGACCCCTCTGACCGGTCCCAAGCCACGAACCCCCTATTTGTCCGATTACCCTCTATAGGGCCCAAATGTCCTGTCGACCCCCCTGACCGGTCCCAAGCCACGAACCCACTATTTGTCTGATTGCCCTGTATAGTGGCCAAATGTACCGTCGACCCATCTGACCACTCCCAAGCCACGAACCCACTATTTGTCCGATTACCCTCTATAGTGGCCAAATGTCCCGTCGACCCACCTGACCACTCCCAAGCCACGAACCCACTATTTGTCTGATTGCCCTCTATAGTGGCCAAATGTCCCGTCGACCCCTCTGACCGGTCCCAAGCCACGAACCCACTATTTGTCTGATTGCCCTCTATAGTGGCCAAATGTCCCGTCGACCAACCTGACCGGTCCCAAGCCACGAACCCACTATTTGTCTGATTGCCCTCTATAGTGGCCAAATGTCCCGTCGACCACCCTGACCGGTCCCAAGCCACGAACCCACTATTTGTCTGATTGCCCTCTATAGTGGCCAAATGTCCCGTCGACCCCCCTGACCGCTCCCAAGCCACGAACCCACTATTTGTCAGATTACCCTCTATAGTGGTCAAATGTCCCGTCGACCCACCTGACCGGTCCCAAGCCACGAACCCACTATTTGTCCGATTACCCTCTATAGTGGCCAAATGTCCCGTCGACCCCTCTGACCGGTCCCAAGCTACGAACCCCCTATTTGTCCGATTACCCTCTATAGGGCCCAAATGTCCTGTCGACCCCGCTGACCGGTCCCAAGCCATGAACCCACTATTTGTCTGATTGCCCTCTATAGTGGCCAAATGTCCCGTCGACCCCTCTGACCGGTCCCAAGCTACGAACCCCCTATTTGTCCGATTACCCTCTATAGGGCCCAAATGTCCTGTCGACCCCTCTGACCGGTCCCAAGCCACGAACCCCCTATTTGTCCGATTACCCTCTATAGGGCCCAAATGTCCTGTCGACCCCCCTGACCGGTCCCAAGCCACGAACCCACTATTTGTCTGATTGCCCTGTATAGTGGCCAAATGTACCGTCGACCCATCTGACCACTCCCAAGCCACGAACCCACTATTTGTCCGATTACCCTCTATAGTGGCCAAATGTCCCGTCGACCCACCTGACCACTCCCAAGCCACGAACCCACTATTTTCTGATTGCCCTCTATAGTGGCCAAATGTCCCGTCGACCCCTCTGACCGGTCCCAAGCCACGAACCCCCTATTTGTCTGATTGCCCTCTATAGTGGCCAAATGTCCTGTGGACCCCCCTGACCGCTCCCAAGCCACGAACCCACTATTTGTCTGATTGCCCTCTATAGTGGCCAAATGTCCCTTCGACCCCTCTGACTGGTCCCAAGCCACGAACCCACTATTTGTCCGATTACCCTCTATAGTGGCCAAATGTCCCGTCGACCCCCCTGACCGGTCCCAAGCCACGAACCCACTATTTGTCTGATTGCCCTCTATAGTGGCCAAATGTCCCGTCGACCACCCTGACCGCTCCCAAGCCACGAACCCCCTATTTGTCCGGTTGCCCTCTATAGTGGCCAAATGTCCTGTGGACCCCCCTGACCGGTCCCAAGCCACGAACCCACTATTTGTCCGATTACCCTCTATAGTGGCCAAATGTCCTGTCGACCCCCCTGACCGCTCCCAAGCCACGAACCCACTATATGTCCGATTACCCTCTATAGTGGCCAAATGTCCCGTGGACCCCCTTGACCGGTCCCAAGCCACGAACCCACTATTTGTCTGATTGCCCTCTATAGTGGCCAAATGTCCCGTCGACCACCCTGACCGGTCCCAAGCCACGAACCCCCTATTTGTCCGGTTGCCCTCTATAGTGGCCAAATGTCCTGTGGACCCCCCTGACCGCTCCCAAGCCACAAACCCACTATTTGTCCCATTACCCTCTATAGTGGCCAAATGTCCCGTGGACCCCCTTGACCGTCCCAAGCCACGAACCCCAGGGCTCGCAAAATCGCCTGCCCGACGTCCCGGGGCTATTGTGTTTTCAAGTCGGGCTACCAAAATGCATAACCGGCCGGCCCGACGGGCTATCTGAAATAGTGTAATCAAATTCCCCTAAACATCTGCCTCGCCCCCCTAAAAATGTGTGATTGAGTGTAAGCTACACAAATTCGCGTTCGCTTTAGTCTTGTAATCAGATTCAGCACGTTCATCTTCAATCTACAGCGGCGCGCGAGCAGAGAGCACGTCAGAAAAAGAGGACTGTGTGTGTGTGTGTGTGTGTGTGTGTTCATCTTATTCTCATTGGTCTGTCACTGCTCGTCAATGTCAGAATATTTGAGATGACCAATCAAATCAAAGTAGGCGGGCTTTATGTTCACAGACGCTGCTGAGCGCGATTTTTAACAGTGCGACTCGACGCTTCAGTTTATGGTCAAGTCAAGTGCGAGGTAAGAAGTTGCTAAACTAAACATTTCATATTCAGACTGATCTATGTATGACACGCCAATTCGTATTTCCATTTTTGGCGTGCTATCAACACGCATAATCGCTTTTCAGCGTGTTTATGAACGCCGTTGACTTAACGTTACATTACTGTATATATAAATATATGACCTACCCCAACCCCGTCCCTAAACCTACCCGTCACTGGTTAATAGCATTTAGGAGTCTTTCCCTACCATCCTAGGAAGAAAAATATCGCTCCCCAGATGTAGATGTACATTTTGCTTCGTTTCGCTCGGACATTTAACGGTGTGGACTGTGTAGACTGTGTAACGTTACATACACGCGGATCACTCGGACGTAACGGCGTAGACATACACGCATACACGCGGATAGCTCAAAATGCGTATAAATAACACGCCACTTGACTTGAAAGTGGCGTATGTTTACGCAAAAGTCATGATGTCATGTTTCCATATTTGACAGTTTTTTTAGGTCATAAATGTTAATCGAATGACAAAAATAATCAGACTAATATACTGAAAATAGGCTAATATAATGTGATTCATGTAATGTAGCCTAATAATTAGTTTACTGTCATTTTGAGGTGACGAGAAACATTAACAAAGCCGTTTGCATCATGTTGGGCACAAGATTAATGCACATATCAGAGAAATAAAAAAATTGAACCCCCTGACAACCTTAAATTTAGGACCTCTTTGATTATAAAGCCCTGTCTACGGCCAGTGTTAGGAATAAGATCAATAATGAATGTGTATATATTGTGAATGAATTTAATAAACTTAGTTAGGCTACCTAGCTTTCCTAGTAGCTTTCAGTAAATTAACGCTTCTGAGAAAATGATTCCTAAATCAGTTGATCCTATGTTTACTTTCTTCACTGACATAAGGAAAATAATCAGCTGCATTACATGTTTTTAAAGTTATTGTTATCCAATTTTTTGGGATATGTAGATCAGAGAAATAAAAATTTTCTCGAACCTCCCTAACTAGCTACCTTACATCTAGGACCTCAGTAATTATAAAACCCTGCCATCTGTGTGTTAATGAAACTAGTGAATAGTGAGCATTAGACACAAAACTGAAGTGTTAACTTTTTTAGTCATACCCTCATTGGGGGCTGAGCCACTGATTCATGATCCACACTGGTCACACAAATTTCAGTTCAGTTAGAACCAGATGCATATTTGTATTGATTCTAATTTGATTATTTTATTTCCAATTGTTGATATTTGTGTTTTGAAAAAGTGTTTGATTGATGTTTGACTCCTAACCAATTTTCTACATTAAAAATTGTATTTTTATTTGGGCTAGTAAAATTCATTTCGGGCTACCAAAATCTGAAGAGTGCCTGCCCGAAGGGCTACCACCGATTTTCAAATTTTGCGAGCCCTGAACCCACTATTTGTCCAATTACCCTCTATAGAGGCCAAATGTCCCTTCGACCCCCTTGACCGTCCCAAGTCACGAACCCACTATTTGTCTGATTGCCCTCTATAGTGGCCAAATGTCCCGTCGACCACCCTGACCGTCCCAAGCCACGAACCCACTATTTGTCCGATTGTCATTAAATAATTTTGTCACTTCAAATAAATTTATACATTCTTCTACATTTATACACTCGTTCACATTTTGTTAAAGGTGCCCCATAATGTTTTTTTTAAATGATTTTATAATGGTTCCCGGGTTGTCCTTATAATGTTAGTATGTTTTTTAGATCAAAAATAGTCATAATTTAGAAATAAAATGCATTTTTCCTAGCCTGATTTTAGTCTCTGATTTGAACACTCTGTTTGAAGGGGCGTGTCTGCTGTGAGAACCGGCCACTGCTGTGATTGGCTGACATGCTTGCATATGAAATATGACATGTGAAACTCTCTCGAATACTTTTACTACAGCTGTTATATACGTTTTAACTATTACAGCTATCGAGATTAATGAATCGTGAGATGTTTTTAAAGTATTCAAATCTATTTCCATCACATAAAATGTTGCTGTGATGAGCATTGAGCAAGCAGATGACAGTTTGTTGATCGCGAGACAACGCAGTTTCTCTCTCTCATGCTTTCACCAATGCAAACGATGTACATACAGTAAGAGCTTCGTTGTGCAGTGTAACAGAGTCATTGATTTCATAACGAGTTTGGCAAGAGAGATAAACTCGCGCTGTGTGGATTGTTCTTTGACCGCGTCACGCTTTGAACGTTAGTATGCTCGTTACTTGGAGTTTGCTATTACTGTACTAGGATCTTGCGCTGGATCTAACACAGTGTAAATTATCTTTAATAATATCACTACTTACCGGTTGCGGGAATATAGTTGGAATTACCCCCTTCTTCAGTTTGAGATGCTGAGAGAATATGGAGTGAAAACAGTATCTTAACCTTCCACAAATGCACGCAAGAGATCCGCATGTGCGCGCACCGATCCACAAATGCACGCGAGAGATCCACACACACGCAAACCAATCCACAGATGCACACCAGAGATCCACACACACGCAAACCAATCCACAAATGCACACGAGAGATCCACACACACACACACAACAATACACAAATGCTTTACCTGTAAATGTAATTTCATGCACAGCGAATCACGTGACTTTTGAGACTGTTGTTCCGCGGGCTTGATTCACAAATGCACACAAGCCGATCTGTCCACAAGCCTATCTGTCCACTAGAGATGCGCGGATGGGCTATTATTTCATCCGCAACCGCATCACAAAACTCATCATCCGTCCGCCATCCATCCGCACCAAAGTTTTTGACCAATTTTCAAAACCGCACCCGCCCGCCATCCGCTGATTGGGGATACAAGGCGCTGCTGGTGATGACAGCCGCGAGACTAGAAACCGCCCGCCACCTGCCCGAATTTAATTAAAATATTTTTCTTCGTCAAGTCATCCGCCCGATCCGTGGTTTATCCGCGGGGTCCGCGGCTATAACCGCCAACCGCGCATCTCTACGGTCCACATTACCTGCGAGGATGTGATATGCTGTCTTCCTCCAGAGGGCGCTAACCGCCTTCCAGCTGAATCTTTCAAAGGGCTGGATTAATTTATTTTACTGACTTGCGAGACAACTTAAGTCTAAACATTTTTCACTAAATATCATATACTTAAATGCAAATAAAACCGAACCTCTTTTTTTATTCTTCAACATATAATCAGAATATATAGCCTATTAAGAAAACCATTCGGATAACGAGACGGCTTTAAAGTCTTTCAATTGTTTCTGTAACTGTTAGCCAACTACTAGGCTGTACTACGTTTTCTTTTGTTTATATTATTGTAATTCTGAATGTACTTTGTGGTAATGTAATAACCACCCCCCCACACACATTAAATGGAAAATAATATATTTTCAGCTAATACCTGTTTTGCTTTCCTTATTTGTAAAGAAAGGATGAATGCTTCCACATAATTTAACCAACAAAGTAAAAGATTTCTTTCAAAATAATTCACAAGTATTACCCTCAAGCAAACAATTCTCAAGCAAACCATTATGTGCAAAAGTCTGAGATGTGCCTCACTTGCCCCCTTTGTGGTGAATCAGATTATTAGATTAACCAGTTGTTAATTTTTTTTTTGATCTGTCCATTTACTAAAAAGCTTTGGCAAAATATTTCTAAGTTTATAAAGAGTTAAATAGTAAAAGTGTGTGTGTGTGTGTGTGTGTGTGTGTGTGTGTGTGTGTGTGTGTGTGTGTGTGTGTGTGTGTGTGTGTGTGTGTGTGTGTGTGTGTGTGTTTCAATCTGTGTAAACGGTTGGTAAACAGATTTGGGTAAAAAAAAGGCATTGTTCACCCAAAAATGAAATTCTGACATAATTTACACATGCACCCTCAAGTTGTTTTAAACCTGTAGAGTTTCTTTCTTCAGCTGAACACAAATGAAAAGATATTTTGAAGAATGTAAAAAAACAGATGGTTAACAAAGCCATCAAAAAACAAAAACGTTAACAAAAATTTTAGAAAAAAAAATACTATACAAGTCAATGCTACTGTTAACTGTCTAGTTTCTGACATTTTCAAAATAAAATATCTTTTCATTTATGTAATACTTGTGGATTCTTTTGAAAGAAATCTTTTACTCTGTTGGTTAAATTATGTGGAAGCATTCATCCTTTCTTTAAAAATAAGGAAAAATAAGAATAAAACCGAAAAAAAGAGGTTCGGTTTTATTTGCATTTAAGTATATGATATTTAGTGAAAAATGTTTAAACTTAAGTTGTCTCGCAAGAAATTAATCCAGCCCTTTGAAAGATTCAGCTGGAAGGCTGGTTAGCGCCCTCTGGAGGAAGACAGCATATCACATCCTCGCAGGTAATGTGGACAGATCGGCTTGTGTGCATTTGTGAATCAAGCCCGCGGAACAACAGTCTCAAAAGTCACGTGATTTGCTTTGCATGAAATTACATTTACAGGTAAAGCAATTGTGTATTGTTGTGTGTGTGTGTGGATCTCACGCATGCATTTGTGGATTGCTTTGTATGTGTGTGAATCTCTCACGTGCATCTGTGGATTGCTTTGTGTGTGTGTGGATCTCTCGCATACATTTGTGGATTGGTTTGCGTGTGTGGATCTCTCGCGTGCATTTGTGGATTGGTTTGCGTGTGTGGATCTCTCGCGTGCATCTGTGGATTGCTTTGTGTGTGTGGACCTCTGGTGTGCATTTGTGGATTGATATGCGTGTGTGTATCTCGCCGTGCATTTGTGGATCGGTGCGTGCACATGCGGATCTCTCGCGTGCATTTGTGGAAGGTTAAGATACTGTTTTCACTCCATAAGAGAAGCTTGATATTGTCCGTGGTTCGAAAATAAGTCCGTGGTGAAATGGGCAGAGAAACTAACAACTAACAACAACGAATTAAACTGTTGCGGTATCCGATTATATATAAACATCATCCATGCCTGTTGACATTTTCTTTCTGTGGGAAGGGTATGAAAAGTCCTCACATCCCCTGCACAGCCTGGAACATAGCATTTATTTCCATGATCTGCCATTTTCTCTCTGATCCTCCTCGCTTGTTTCGATGGTTCGGCTGTGCAGTGCTTGTCATTGAGGGCTGGGATATGCAAATCTTTGGAGGCGTGATCCCCGACTGTTGCGTCACAGTTGGTATTATGTGGAGATTCGCCTGTTTTTCAGGGGTGTTTTTTAAAAACGGGATTTAAATGAGGAGAAAACAATGGTGTTTGAAACTCACTGTATGTCATGTCCATGTATTGAACTCTTGTTATTTAACTATGCCAACATAAATTCAATTTCACATTCTAGGGCACCTTTAAATATTTTCAGTGTCTATGATTTTAGGTTAAATTTTAAGCATTTACTTGTGTGTGTTCTGGTGAATTCCAACTGGTACAATCCAGCGCTCATACCAAGCAGGGAGAGGCAGCCTTTAGTTGTTATGCGGTCCGTCTTTGGAACCGTCTTCCTGTAGACATTAAGACCCCTCCCACTGTCTCTATTTTTAAATCCAGACTAAAAACAAAACTTTTCTACGATGCTTTCTATTAACCCTCTCTTGTACCTGTGGTCATTATGTCCCCTGTGAACTATTATGTTTTTATTTTAAAGGGGTGGTTCGGAATTTTGGACATCGGGCCTCATTTCCAAGTGAGCCTTAGTGTTATCTATCAGTAGAGACATTTTTTTTAAAAATTCATCCAGTCGTCCCAGTTGTGTAGTTGGCCGGTGCTAGGCTAGCGCGAATCAATGGTACCAGTTTTAGCATGCCATAAAACAGTTTTACCCACTCCACAGTACACTAAAAGCAAATCAATTATAACGCCAGACTATCGATGTAAGTGTCCGTTGAGAGAATAATGCTAGAAATCAAACTATCCTTTTCATCACATTGCAATAGTTATATTGTTTTACCTATATTTATTAGCACAGTCTACAGCAGCGGTGGAGTGATATGTTACCTAGGCAACCGAGAGAGTCGGTCCACACGACAGTCACGCATGTGTATTTACCTGCCGCTGACACTCATCACTACAGAAACAGAGTATAATTTATGATATATGTAATAGCAAGACAAAGGACTATGGCAACGTTTGAAAGAAATACCATTGTTTTGGACTTTGAAGACTTCATTAGCTAGATAGAGTAGCCTAACAAAAGTTATTACCTGTACATCTGTAGCTGTTGGTGCATCCGGAAAGACGGCTGGAACTGCATTCCTTGTCATAAACCTGTGACCGTTTCGAAATGGTTCTTTAAAGTCATCTGGTCTAAAATGGTCACTGCAAATCCCTTTTTAGAGTCCAAATTTAGAGTCTCTGTCGGTGTCTCCTTGTCCAAGCCCAAAAAAATAATCCAAATTTGAATCCTTTCTGGATCTTCAAAATTAAATCAAATTCAAAATTAAAACTTCGCGATGAACATTTATTAGGTTTGATTTTGCAATTGCGAAATGCACACCAAATCATCATGTTGCCTTTGTTTACCTCAACAATTATACTAAGCTAGCTAGACCTCCCGACTGTCGTGCGCTTCTGTTCTGTTTACTTTTTGACGCAGTAACGTTACCATAGCTGCCAACTCTCACGCATTGGCCGTGAGACACCCGCATTTGATTGGTTTCACACGCTCACACGCCACACCCCCGATTTCTCACGCTGAAGTGTCAACCCGGTCGCTCAAATGCCTGAAAGATGAGTTCATCCAAAGCCCGTCTACGGAAAGCCTGGGCACTTCCTATTAGCCCTGTTGTATCATCTTTGGTTGCAGTTCCATTCGAATTCCACTGGAGGTGATCTCGAGCGAGCGCAGAATGAATGGGAGTCTATGGAGCTAAACGGCTAAATGTATCTCTTTCTCCTGCTTGTCGTTGAATAAACGTAGATTTTATTGTTGATTCCGCAAGTTCAATATAGATTATAGGCCAAAAGTCGAATGAACGAGTACTTATGTCCTTTCGATTTCTTACAGGTTAAGCCGTTGTTGGCCTGAACACGCTAGCATTCTGCTACTGTGTGACGTCATCACATGTTTGAACGGATTTTTAGAACAGATAAGTGAATTTAAAAATGCAATTTTCAGCAAAGTGTATTATCTTTGCCCTCCCTTTTGAATGCAACTTTCAAATTACTTGACAAAAAATTACATCCTGAGAAAAGTGGATTTCTGGGGGTGAAACGCATAGACTCCCATTCATTCTGCACTTGCTCGCGAGCGCCCCCACATGGACAGAGACGTTTTACTGCAGCCAGTCCAGAAACCGGAAGTAACCAGACAGTGCCAATTCTCCCCTTATTAGACATTCTCTGTTTCATCTACAGAACTACCTGTTGAGCCACTCATGATCGACTAGTTATACGGCAAATTAGTTAAAAATCTCCCGTAATCTAGAGCGAGCATGCATGCGAGACAGAGATTGTGCTCCAAACCGCGTAGAGCGAGCGAGAGCGAGAGACCTTGCGTTGCAACGCATTCTCATCCTAGTGCGTCATGTAGTTGACGCCATATGACATTTCGTCGAAATCCTACGCACATGGCACCCTTTAGCGTCAATATAACATGCACTGTTATGGGAAGGTTTTGGGTAGGGTTAGGGCGTCGGATTTAGACGAAATCCCACAAGCGTCAACTGTATGACGTCTTGGGATTACAACCGCTGCGTCTCATATTGACGCTAAAGGGTGCCATGTGCGTAGATTCCTCCGCCTCTGCAGCTAACCCCCGCCCCCGTCAACAAATCTCACGCCAAGCAAAACTGAAAAGTTGAAAATGTAATGCAATCATTAAGATGAAAAGGATAGTTTGATTTCTGACATTATTCTCTCAACGGACACTTACATCGATAGTCTGGTGTTATAATTGATTTGCTTTTAGTGTACTGTGGAGTGGGTAAAACTGTTTTATGGCATGCTAAAGCTGGATCCATTGATTCGCGCTAGCCTAGCACCGGCCAACTACACAACTGGGAGGACTGGATGAATTTTAAAAAAAAATGTCTCTACTGATAGATAACACTAAGGCTCACTTGGAAATGAGGCCCGATGTCCAAAATTCCGAACCACCCCTTTAAGCTCTCATTTTTGAGTTTTATGTTCCCTGTGAATTAACATGTTTTTATTGCTAATGTTACTTTGTAAAACTATTATGTGAAGCACATTGGGTTACCGTTCTGTGTATGAAATGGGCTATACCAATAAAGCTGAAACCTGAAAACCTAACTGATGGTAACGGGAAAACTGTGAAAACTGAAAACTCAATATATTTTAAACTGCACCAGTATTGATATGTTAGCTTGATAGTGAGTACTAACAGCCATGTTAGTTGTTATAATCAGGGAGTGAGTGCTTCTATTGGGCTTCAATTCTCTCCGTTGAAATCAAGGGGTCGCTGTGTCCATTTCTTTTACTGTCTATGCTCTCCACCGACTGCGCTGATCAAAAGCATGATGGGAAACGACTTGCAGACGAGCTTAATGCATTATTGGTTTAAACAACTGTGATGTATTGTTCTCTTTTAAAATGTTTGATTTTAAAACTAACATGTTTTATGTGCGCGTATGTTATAAACTCGCTGACAGTGTGATATGGGTTATGTAATGTCTTTTTTATTTAAAAAAATATATAAAAACACATATCTGTATTAAAGAAAAAAAATTATTGATAAACACGTATTTGGAATGTAATTAAATAACTGTCTAAAAGTGGGTGTCTTTTTCATCATATTTATTTGAAAGCAACAGAACTTAAATTACATCCAGTTTATTAGCAACACCGTGCACGTGCGTGAATGCCGTGAAACCCGCGATATCAGTCTTTGATCTCACAGGTGTCAGATCCACTGCGAGAGGAGAGAACTGTCCGTCTTGCCTGCTCTTTTTTCGCTCCTCCTCTCACTGCAGCCGCCTACTCTCGTCTCGCATACAACATGAGGCAGCAAACAAGCCTACTGTATAAAAAAACTTTCATTCAGGGGTGGAGCTGACGCGAGAAAGGGAAACGAGGATGCACAAATAAGAATTGAGAAGCACCCCAGTTCTCTTTAACAGTGGACACGCACGGAATATGGTAAGTCACCAGTGTTGTGCAAGTTACTTCCAAACTGGAATACATTATATATTACATGTTACTGTTATTTAAAAGTAATTCATTACCTTACAATATTACTGTCTCAGAATTGTAATGCGTTACATTACTCCTGTATTACTTTTGAGTTACTTTCACCAAAATAACTATACAGAAGTAGAACTTAACATTCTAAAATGACTAGGGCTTTAACGATATGCGATATGAAACCGAAATCGCGACACTCAGATCCACAAACCTGCAGAATCGCGACACACCCCTTCCAACTCCCAGTGTTATCCATACCAGATCCAATGCTACCACATCTTTAAATTACTATTAGTATTATTTGAAGTTAACTTAACATTATAAAATACGTAGACACCAAAAAACAAGTTGAGGATAAATTATTTAAAATTTGGGAATTCCAGCGTTATGGACATGACATTTAGGCTACTGTCAAATCTTGAAAAATAAATTCTCAGAAAATGCATTAATACACCAAAATATTAAAAAGTCTGTTTATCCATAGGCTCCTCCCTGAAAGGAGTCCAGACATTAGAAAAATATCAGTCTACACATGCATTTTATATTTAAGGAAATAGACAGTCATGCGTGACAAAAAAAAAATCTTTAACTTTTAGGAGACAACGATTTTTGTTGTTGTAATTTTGTGAATTACACTGCGCAAATCGGATGAAGAAGGGTTGGCTCTCCACAGACAGAACATAAAATATTAATTTTATTTTATTTTTCATGTTCGCATTTATGAGGAAAAAACAATGTTACAGACGTGACAGTTCTCCGTTACGGACGCGAGCGCTCTGAAGCGGCACTAAAAGACTGCTTTAAAACTTCCACAGAGACCTTGCACAGAATGACACAAAGCCTTTCTTTAAAGTGAATTTCGTTTTGTATTAATTGTATCTTAATTTTAATCTATGTTTCATCAACCAATTATAAACCAAAATATAAATAAGAAGTAGGTTAAATATAGCAGACGATTATAAATAGGCCTAATCAGGACACGGAGGACAATTCACTCATAAATGAACCGAAACTCAGCGCATAAGTTAACCTATTCACGGACCTGAAAAATATATGTATATTGAAATGTCTACTTGTAAAACAGAACAATTCAAAACGAAAGAAAACAGACTGCTCTCTGCTTATGAAATGAAATGTGCATTTCTCTCTGGCGCACTCCTACTGCGAAGATCACGAGTCAGCATCGTCAACTTCATCCTGCCTTTATTAATAAACAAGTAAAATGTCTCCTTGCTATATTTGACATATTCATAATCATTGCTTTTGCCGGTTCTTTGTGACAGCTCTTGCGCTTCAACGCAGACAACGACGCAGAAGTATAAATCAGCCTTTAGGTGCTATCGGCAGCGCCGCTGCCCTTAAATGAACGCGTCACCACCGCATCAAAAACATGATTGCGTGATGAAAACATGAAAAACACCAAATAAACATAGCCTAACTGTTTAGAAAGAAAACACAGAACGAATAGCCTAATGCGCATACGTCCATCTCGCGAATGCACAGTCTTCTTCATGCCATCTTCACCATTAGCCGCTTCTCCACTGGCCAGCGCGAGCACAGAGGCCGAAATCATACCTCACGGCACTCCTGTAAAAAATAAATCGCTATATAAATATATCAGAATCTGCCATATAGTTTTTATTAACAGACTTGGACACCACACGCGGCTATTGAATGACCACGAACAGGTAATTTAGCCTGCTTGTCTCGCGGTCTTGCTGTGTAGGCTATTTTTTTTTTTTTTTTTTTTTTACAATTAAATCTAAAAGTCTGTTGTAACTTGTAACGCAAGCCTTACTGAACATGTACCGAGTAAAATATTACTGAAAATTGATTAGTAATGCCTTACACTACTACGTTACAGCAAAAAGTAATATGTTACTGTAATGCATTACTTTTGTAACGCGTTACTCCCAACACTGTAAGTCACAGTGTATAATTTATATAATTTAATAATTTATTTAGTAATTTACTAGGCTACATTCATCACGGGAAATGACGCGAGCGAAATGTGAATTTATTGTCCATCATTTTGCGAGGAATTGATCATAAAGTAAAATGGCACGTCGTAATATTTCAGTTTTAAACCGTTAAGGCAGTGGATCAAGACAGCTGATATATAACACAATCATTAATGTGCGCGAGAGTTATGTAGCAGTGAAGAAGTCTCAAACTCCAGAATTGATCACTTCAGAAAGTGAAAGTAAAAAACTGACCACCAAATCCCAGGAATGACCCATACACACCTTTAAACGGTCAAAGTACAATACACTCCCCAAATCCAACCAAGCAGACCACTGGGTTAAAGTACGTGCAAAGTGAAACTTACAAATATTTGAATGGATAGTTAATCTCTTTTTACTGCTCACGTGACTTTCTGAAAGCAAAAAAAAAGAAAAAAGAAAAAAACCCTTTCAAATAAAAGGTTTCCCTGCGGATTCCTCTGTGTCATTAGTCATGTAGTTTTTGTTTTCTGTAGAACACACAAATCACTTATTTGGGAAGTTTATGGACTCTGTGATTTCTACTATTTTGATGAAAATTTTTCTGTATGGTTACAGAGGGCATCACCTTTGATTGCTTTGAGCTATCAACACAAAACTTTACACAGACAGTTGACTTGATTGTGAACAAGTCCGAGACTCACCCTTCAAATAGACATCATATCAAACACGAATAATAGAAATATATATATTAGATCTCACTTTTTGTTTTGTCTGCAGTTAAAGTTTATGCTATGTTTTTGCTGAATGAAATGTTTTACAGTCATTATGCTAATCTTTTTTTATCTTAAGCTAATCTTTTTTATTTTATTTTAAAAATATAATCTAAAAACTAAAAAATGTTTATTCTGTTATTATTTCTGTTATATGAGAGTTTAAGCATGCCACTCTTCCATATAGGCCGTGTGAGAAGGAAGTGAAAGCTAGATCTTGGTGTGACCGTCCGACGACCTCTTTGATTTAAGTCTTGAAAAGGAAATAAAAGTGAGCACTTTACACTACACACCATTTACAGACAGTAAAACAGTCACTGAGTGAAGTGTTCCCAGGCTCTTTTCTGGTGCTCGGACACCAGTGGATTCGTCAGGGATAGAGCTGTCACGATAACTACTTTTTGTTGTGCGATATATTGCACCAAAATTAATTGCGATAAACGATATTATTGTAATTTTCAGACCATTTTATACCACTGATTACCTAATGACAATATAATAGCATAATAATGCAAGTACACTGTTTCAAAGAACAAAGAACATTTATTATTATTCTATTCAATATTTAGACATTGTGAAATGTGAAATAAAATATATCCCAAATAAATAAAACAAGTAAATAAATAAACTTTAGTTAGTTAACAAAAAAGTGCAAGGTATCAAGAAAGATCAAAACAAAAGTATTATGTCAATTTTAACTTTTAAACTGTCTCACACAAAGGCACAGATGTATCAACAGGACATCTCTGCTGCCAGATTAGTTTTTTAATTGTTAGGCAGATTCCGAGAAAGGAACACCAACATGTTTACCTTGTGGGGCTTAAGGCAGGATCTTACTGGGGTAACAATGTTACCAGCTGTGCTAAACAGTCTTTCTGAGCTGGTGCTTGTTGCACAAATGCACATGTATTTTTGTGCTAACTTGGCTACTAGGGGAAATCTTCTGTGGTTATCACGCCACCACATTAAGGGATCAGATGATGCATGAACTGGTTCTTCCTGGAGGAACCTGGTTAGCTCCTCATCAGCCTGCACTCTTTTTGGAACCGGTGCCTGAGTCTGGTGACTTGCAAGTAGGTTTCTTCTGTGCTGGAGAAGGTCACACAGCCTCTTCTTCTTGCTTGCTGGAGGTCCAGATTCAGATCCTTCATTTCCCCCTGCAGCTTCAACGCAGTTCTCACCACTGGCACATTCTCATTTTCCTTCTTCCTCGTTCATGTCTAGTAGTTCTTGCAAAAGCTTTTCTTTTACATCATCCAAGACCTCCGCATCCTCCATGGTACCACGATACCTTGGATCCAAAATTGTGGCCTTGGTCAGAAGGTTTTGGATTTCCGGTGGGCTGTATTTCTCTTTCAACACCCTGCACATGTTTGCCTTTATGTTTACTGTCAGTGCAGTGTCGTTGGGGTCTGGGGATAAAAGTTCACCTTTAAGAAGTTCCAACACAGGCTTTACTGAGGACACAGTGACATATTTTTCCCCTGAGAGGACATCCGTGAAATCAGCCACTGGCTTCATTGCTGCATTAATTGATTCCAACACAGAAACATCCTGCCAGGTTGGGTTGAGGTGGCCATGTTTTCGATCTTCAACCAGGACACGTCTTATGGCTGGGAGTTGCTCTAGCACCCTCTCAATCATTTTGTGCTTGGTACCCCATCGTGTGGCGACATCCTGTGGAAAATATTACATTTATTTTTTATTTTTTTTTGTTTAACATTATTTAACAAATGCTACTTTTACTACACTGTAAAAAAAAATTGTAATCACAATTTTTTTTTCTTTTGTCAAATCAACTTAGATAATTTATGTGGTTCAGATAACATAATAGTTTGAGTTTCTGATGAACTTTTGGATCATCAACTTTTTCTAATTTCAATGAACTTAAAATGTTAAGGCAACCAGGTTACTAATTTAATTAAGTAAAAAAAGAAAAATAATATTTTTATAGTGTAGTAGTACTTTCACAAGTAATAATATGGTTATTATAATGTAACCAATTATTTAAGACATACAAACAGGCCCAAAAAGTAAGTAATAAATAATAAAAACCCTTTAAATTAAGTTTATATAAACCCTAAATATTTTGTGTTGTATAACAAGTTACCGGTATCATCACTCACCAGTACTAGATTGTGTTGGGGGACATTGGTTTCAGTCTGTGCCTTCCTCAGGTCTCTCTTCTTTAGCCAGCTCAAGTTGAAGGTGTTGACAAGATTCCTACAAAGTCCCATGGCACGTGCTGTGCGATCCTTGTCACTGTCCAGTCCATGGGAAACAGCCAAATGGAGGTTGTGTCCAAAACAATTGAGCCATGGCCAGCCAAGATTACGTATTGCAGCCACAATGTTAGCACCGTTATCTGTAGTTATACAGGCCATTTTGCGCTCATCCAATTCCCAGTCTGCTAAAGCAAACTGAAGGGCTTCAGCAAGCACATCCGCAGTGTGGTTCTGGGGTATGTATCTGGTCTCTAAACACTTTGACTGCAGAGTCCAGTCAGCAGTTATGTAGTGTATGGTCAAGCTCATATAAGGTGTCATATTTGAGCTTGACCACATATCTGTAGTGGCAGAGTAAAAGGAGATGTCTTTTATCTCCTTCAGAATATCATCTTTTACTTTATTGTATAAGGATGGAATGGCAGTTTGGGAGATGTACGTTTTCTTTGGCAATTCGTACTGCTTGTCAAAAGTTTGCAGCATATTTTTAAATGCTGGTTTTTCGACCGTGCATAATGGCTGCATCTCTTTGGCTATATAACGAGTTACGCTATCCGTGAGTGTGCGCCATTTCGCGCTGTCACGTTTATATTTGCACTGTCGGGAAAAGGCATCTGCAACAGATAACTGTCTGGAAGAAGGCCCCTCTCCAACTCCAGCTGCAGTTGTTGTTCCCAGGTTGAAAAACTGGGTGGGATGGTTATGTTTTAGGTGCGATTTTAAGTTTGTTGTGTTGCCTCGTTTCGTTGCTACTGTTTTAAAACACAGTCGACATACCGGCTCGTTCACGTTAATTATCTCTCCTCTCTCGTTCGGCTTAAAGCCAAAATGTTCCCACAACGGAGCTGAAGATTGAGGCTTTGAAATCAATTCCATGGTGGACTCGTTCTTCCTAACTGTCACGAAATAGAACACTTTTAAGTGCAGTTGGTTCACGCCTTCTCTTCACCTGACGGTGTCCGCTCTCTCTCTCTCTCTCTCTCTCTCCTCTCTCTCTCTCTCTCTCTCTCTCTCTCTCTCTCTCTCTCTCCTCTCTCTCTCTCTCTCTCTCTCTCTCTTTCTCTCTCTCTCTCTCTCTCTCTCTCTCTCTCTCTCTCACTGTGTGTGTGTGTGTGTGTGTAGACACGCTGCCTGAGCCCCGCCTCCGACACAGAGTGCAGACACAGAGGCAGCGCGATCAACTAAAATGTTGATGGCATTCATTTTAATGTAAAAATGAATCTGATTATTATTTTTAATAATAAAACAAATTATCAGTTGCAATATATCGCGGCACCAAAAATGATCGCACTCATTTCCATATATCGTGCGATAAGTCGATATATTGACTATCGCGACAGCTCTAGTCAGGGATATTCTTTTAGTTTATGCTGGAATATGTTACACTTTAGTTAAAACCAGAGCCAGTAATGACCTGAATATTATTTACATTACAGAGATTGACATCATCAACAGCAAAGGATCATGCAATGTAAGTTATTATTGTTGCACACAGTGTTTTCAGTGTAAAAAGTACAAGCATTATTGATACCTCACACTAATTTTATTATTGACAGCGAGAAAGCTTGTCCTTATTGGAAAAACAGGAGATGGAAAAAGCAGTGCCGGGAATACGATTCTCTCAAAAGAAGTATTCACCCCTAAAGCTTCAGCTAATTCTGTTACTGCTAAATCTGAAAGTAGACATGGATCGGTCCATGGAAGAGAGATCACCGTTATTGACACACCTGGATTCTTTGACACAGATCGTGATGATGAGGAGATCAAATCTGAGATCATTAAATCTCTCGTTGAATGCGCTCCTGGTGTCCATGGCTTTCTCATTGTTCTAAGGGTTGGAAGATACACGAGTCAAGAAAACGAGGTGGTACAACAATTTCTGAACACAATGAAAGGGGAACATGTCCTGAAACACACAGTGATCTTATTCACTTTTGGTGATCAACTAGAAAGCAAGACCATTGAAGAATTTGTGAAGCCCAATCCACAACTACAGGAGCTGGTTGATAAATGTGGAGGACGCTGTCATGTCATCGACAACAGATACTGGAAACACTGTGATTCAGGGTACAAGAGCAACAGAGTTCAGGTGAAGAATCTCATGGACACCATCGACAAGATGGAGAAAGAGAACGGCTGCTTCTCCAATGAACTGCTTAAAAAGCTGGAAGAAGAAATTCAAGAGGAGATGAAGAAAAATAAGAGCAATCTGCCTCCAGAAGAGAAGCGAGAAAAAGCAAAGGAAATTGTTCATAAAAGGGTTTGGTTGCAAGTTGCAGGAGCAACAACGGGCATGCTGATTGGTGCTTTACTGGGTGTAGGTGTTGCAGTGGCTGCCGTTCTGTCTGTATTAAACCCAGTGCTAAAAGCAGCAGCAGTTAAGGCAGCAGCAGTTAAGGCAGCAGCAGGAGGAGCAGCAGCAGCAGCAGGAGCAGCAGCAGTTGAGGCAGTGGCAGTAGCAGGAGGAGCAGCAGTTGAGGCAGTGGCAGTAGGAGGAGCAGCAGCAGTTGAGGCAGTGGCAGTAGCAGGAGGAGCAGCAGCAGTTGAGGCAGTGGCAGTAGGAGGAGCAGCAGCAGTTGAGGCAGTGGCAGTAGCAGGAGGAGCAGCAGCAGTTGAGGCAGTGGCAGTAGGAGGAGCAGCAGCAGTTGAGGCAGTGGCAGTAGCAGGAGGAGCAGCAGTTGAGGCAGTGGCAGTAGGAGGAGCAGCAGCAGGAGGAGCAGCAGCAGGAGGAGCAGCAGCAGTGGAAACAGGAGCAGCGGCTGGTGCAGTGGTTGGTGTTAAAGCCTTTGCTGCAGGTGTTGTTGGAGTTGCAGCTCTTGCAGGAGCCGTTGGTGGTGGAGTCACTGGATGGAAAGCTGCAGAAGAAGCTGATTCAGTGTATGACGCAATGACCAAAGCTGCAAAGCTGAACTACGAGAATGCAACAGTTGTGGGTGAGAAGATACAAGAATTTGTCAAATCCTTTGTTAAATAATACACTTTGTTAAAAAAGGATATTGAATATTTTTTTTAAATTCAGATATATTCAGTAATAATAATTTCCAGTAATACTTCACAGTAAACACCTGTGATATGTTATGATTAACTAACTGTATTTTTCTATGTACATTTCTGAAATGCCCTTTCTGTAAAGCTGCTTTGCAACAACAGGTATTTTGAAAAGCGCTATACAAATAAATTTGAATTTGAATTTGAATTTATTTACTTAACTTCCCTGTACATTTATCATGCAAATATGGGCTGGTTGTTTTTCAGAATCATTACTGCTAAACTTATCCTGCTTTTTATCTTGTCTCTCTCAATTTATCAGAAGCACATGACCATAATACAATTAACGTTATAATTATGTCTATAAACAGTATGTGTGATTAAGCATGTTTTATAATTGCAACGAACATGAGAATGAGAATAAAACGTGCTTTTTAAATTACACATTGTGCAATCTGTGCTTTACATGTATGCTTCAATATTTCAAATAGGTTATATGGAAATGCTTATATAAACATAAATTAACATGAGATCAGGAGAGAGACTATATAGGGCGACATATGTCACTTTGAGTGATTTATGACCCTTGATTGACCACGCCCCTTTTCCCCACGCTTAGTCCCGCCCCTTTCCCCCACGCTTAGCCGCTTCCGGAGAGGTCATGTGACCGTGGGAATTCCCACGGTACGGAACCCCTCCCATCGGTTCCGGCACGTGTTGTACACCTGTTACGAGCACCTGTCTTGATCAATGTAAAAAATGTTCAAAATAATGGAAAAAAATTCAAAACAATACATTTTCAATCTTTTTAAGAAGGATGACAGAAAACAGAGATAGGTTTAGTGTTTTTTATTAAAGAAAAGGGTCATAACACGTAGTGATTAAAACCATTAAGATACATATGTCTTTACCTTTACACATTATTTAGTAAAATGTTTCATTTTACATAAACATCTGTTTTTAAAAAGAGTTTTCAATCACAAAAATAACATATATTTTGGGCAAAAGTTGTGCTTTTCACATAACACGTAGTGATTAAAACCATTAAAACATTAATGAGAAAGTTAAAATTGTGTTTTCCACAATAACACACAGTACTTAAAACTATTAAAACAATTTATATCATTAAGATACTATTGTGTTTAGTGTTCATACACTTAAAACATTAATGAAAAAGTTTAAAAGCTGTTTTCTTAACGTTATCAAAATGTTCTAGCATTAAAACCGTTTGTATTAAAATTACTTGCATCTAATATGTCTTCAGTGTTCACACACACACTTGTAAGTTGTTTAAACTGCATTTCTTAAAGTTATCAAAATGTTTTAGTTCATAAAACATCTAAAATGTTAAAACGTTAAAAGATCAACATCCAGTTATTTACAGAAAAGTAAGATGAGTTAAAAGTTGTTTTTTGATTACAAAAGATACATTTAACCTTCATTATTTTTGTCAAATGTGTTACATTTTACATAAAACACGTCATAATATTAAAACTACATTCTGTTAAAAATATAGTTTTTTAGCGGTCACCATACATTTGTAAAATGTTAAAACGTTTAGACATAAAAAATAAATAATTAATACATTTAAAAATATAATACGATAATTAAATAAATACAAGTTTTAAATTGTGTTTTCTTAACGTTATCAAAATGTTCTAGCATTAAAACCGTTTGTATTAAAATTACTTGCATCTAATATGTCTTCAGTGTTCAACACACACACTTGTAAGTTGTTTAAACTGCATTTCTTAAAGTTATCAAAATGTTTTAGTTCATAAAACATCTAAAATGTTAAAACGTTAAAAGATCAACATCCAGTTATTTACAGAAAAGTAAGACGAGTTAAATTTTTTTTTTTTCATTACAAAAGATACATTTAACCTTCATTATTTTTGTCAAATGTGTTACATTTTACATAAAACACGTCATAATATTAAAACTACATTGTGTTAAAAATATAGTTTTTTAGCGGTCACCATACATTTGTAAAATGTTAAAACGTTTAGACATAAAAAATAAATAATTAATACATTTAAAAATATAATACGATAATTAAATAAATAAAAGTTTTAAATTGTGCTTTCTTAAAGTTATCAAAATGTTTAAGCATTAAAAACATCTAAAACTGCGTGTATTAAAATTACATCAAACAAATAGACCTAACATGTCTTCAGTGTTAAAAATCACAATATCAAAAACACATGCATACATTTTTTAAAAAAAAAACTGACTTACGTTTTTTACATCCACGCTTTGTTGTTGAAAGAAGAACAAAAGTAATTCAGTTTAAAGATTAATCCAACACCATCGATATATCCAAAGGTATTAATCCATCACTATAAAGGTATATCCAAAGGTTTAGAGATTTTAACTCCAAAAGTTGTGTAAATGTAATTTCCCGGGAGCTCCACGAAACACGTCCATTCACTGGCATCCCAAAAGTTAGACTGACATCTCTGAGGTCTACAAAGTAGCCTGACTCAGACTCCACCCCTAGAGCCGTCCCACACCTCGACCCCTCCCACAACAGGTGCTGAGGCGTGGGAAAGGATGACAAAGAGGTCCCACGCGCACACACGCACACGCGCACACACACACACACACACACACACACACACACACACACACACACAATGAAAGAATAGACCGCAGCCCATGCGTTGCGCATGCGCGCGCACACACATACATAATGAAAGAAGAGACGCCCCCGTGCTCCGTTTGAAAAGCCGGAAACTCGACGTAGGCCTACATTCTCTTGGAATATAGGCTACGCTACTGCAGAGTCAGACCCAAAGACTCCCGAGAGATGCCTTGATGAAGCTATGATGGATTTAACTTTAGCTCCGCGAAAATTAGGCTACAAGGATCGTGATTAACAAAACTAACCAGCCGGAACATGTGGAATATATTTTACATTTGATTGATCAATGTGGATATAACGATAGAAGATTTACATGGAATACAACAGAGCACCTTCGATTTGGTTTTCACAGAGCGAGATATTGGATTTTATTTTTTACCACATTATGGATTGGTATGAAAAGACTGAGGAGACGGATTAACAAATGAGGAATATACAGACTGCTCGTGGACCATGTTAATAAATACCCACGTATTAATTAGAAAGTTATAAGGTATATGTATAAATGTATTTAATGTGATAAATAATAAATATAGCCTACTTCCTTTTGTATATCCTTTGCATCCATCCTATATCGTTGAACATCGATAAACATGCCCTTACATGCTCCCTGAGACACAGTCAAAGTCTACACGACATGCACGACATAACATACTGTAGCCTACATATAACACGGGTAGATCACGTAACGATCAACGTGCAAACATAATTAACACTGTAAACATTTAGACTGAATGCAATGATAGCGATCTTCAATCTCTCTTATGAAAGTATTATACAATAAAACATGCACATGTGTTTACAATTAGTTGCACACACACACATATTCCTTAGTTAACAATTTTAACTATTATTTACATTGAACAAGAGCATCCACAAATTCTCTCAACATTAGATGTTTTCAAACTTCACGGAAAGTTTTAGAACAGTCCAAATCACAATCAGAGGTGGGGGTGTTTGGGAGAGTCCATTTCTAAAGGGTCTTTTTCACTGTTTTAGAACAAATAACATTATGTCCAGGAGAAGTTCACGCTCACACACAAACACACTCATACAATGTATTATCTCTGGTAAGATCAGGGACTTGTTTTTAATTAAATAAAGTTTTGTTTTTCACATATATTTGAAAAGTTCATCATCACATTTAAAACTTTTAAAAAAGTTGTATAAAGTTATGGTTGGTATTCGTACATTTTACTACGTTATCAGAAAATGTTAGAGAAAGTTGTTACTTCTTTTTAATTCTGTATTTTTACAGACCTAAAACCATGATGCTTCAAAGTATGGAATATAAGTTTTTGAACATTTATAAGATTTTGAACATTTATAAATGTGTGTGTTGCAAAAGCAGAAGTCTATTTTCTTTAAATAAAGATTTAACTTTTTAATTTCTTTAAATCAGTCTGATGACACACATTATTTCTGTGATTAATTGATTAGTAATGTTGCGTGGGGGTTTCCTCACACGAGTAAAAGCACTTTAGACGTGTTTGTGACAAACACATTGTATTTACTGTATTAACATTTTAAATGTTTTTCTTCTGTCCAACTTACATTTCATATATGAATTGCCTGAGGCGTTTAACAAACACATATAGGGAATGCATGTTGATTAGTACACTGTACCACTACCATCACCGTAGTATTCTGAGGAAATATCAGTTACTTACTTGGGATAATCTCATTAAATTCAAAAACATTTGTTTAATTTATAAAATCAGACATGGTCTAGCACCACATGCTTTCTGAGTGCATTTAAACATTATATATTTATTTTATATAAATTGTATTTCTTAACCATAATGTGGTGTATGTAATTTTATTTTTGTGATTTTATACATGCGGTTATCTTTAAGGTTGCCTTTTATTAGGGACTAAGGATGAAAATTAGCACTCTTGAGTTAGCTTGGGTACATTTACATTGTTTTAATGCTGATTAATGTAACACTGTCCCCCTTTCAAATAAAGAGAAAATGAAAAAGTACTTTTCAGGCATAGTGTAAACATGTAATGTTCGAGAAAAATCTTTGAGAGGTCTCATCCAGGCATACACTGTAACAAATTGCTGTAGATTCTACAGCAAAATTCTACAGACATTTATTGTTTTATCATTTTACAAGTTATTACTGTAATTCGCAATGCATTATGGGTCAAAAAGAGTATTACAGTTGTTAACAGTATATTTCCCTGTCAGCTGTAAATTGATTTACAGGTAAGAGGTGTTTTCACTGTAGTTCATACGGTTTTACAACAATTTACTGTGATGTGGCATTATGGGATTGAGCGGGCTGAATAACAGTCAGTTACAGGTTTGAAAACTGGCAAACTGGAGCATGCAGAGCAAGAAGAGTTGAAGATAAAAGCCACTATTTACTCAATTTTTGGTAAGTTAACTTAGATTTACGTCCATAAATATTACAATCTAATGTATTACTTAATGTTGTTTAAGCTATTATGAACAGAATTCATAGCATGTCATGCAATTAATTTTATCGACTTGTTAACAACTGCGTGTTATCAGGACATTTAGTGGGACGTAAAAGTGTTTGATTCCAATATTTCCCCCCCCTGAAACGTTACGTTTATTTAGTAAAGGAATGTGTCTTTAATTTAAAATTTCTTGTTTCAGGCGAGGCAATCGCGACGGCGCGCGCCATTAGCCTACAGTATTGAGACGAAGCTAAACAGTTACAAGGTAAAACCATCGTAAATGTTATGGATGAATGCTGCAGTTTGTTACAGTTTTATTCGCATTTGCTCTCAAGAGAGTATTTTTTAGAGCATTTGCAGTTTGGCAGACAAGACAAATCCACTGAAGTGTTGGTGAGACAAAACTATACGCACGTGTGCAGTTAGCTTTCTTGACGAAAAAAATTGAATAGGCTATGATATTAACATCGTTGGATGCTGCTATTTCTCATTTACTTCACCGGTTTTTATTTCTTATTGAGAGCATGTAAAACCAGTGTTTAACAGGCCTGCGTAACTAGATTTAACGCAAAGCAATTTGCTGTGAACAATGATAGGAATATTCGCCTTTGCTCTCGAGAGTATTTTTTTTAGCGCATTTACAGTTGTTTTGGCAGACAAGACAAATCCACTGAAGTGTTGGTGAGACAAAACTATACGCACGTGGAGTTAGCTTTGCTGATGAAAAACATTAGAATATATGATTTTAAGATAGTTGGATGCTGCTATTTTCTCATTTATTTCACTAGTTCGGATTTCTTATTGCATGTACCCAGATAGCAAAAAATATCGGCACGGCTTCTTTTTGCCGCCGGCCCTAAGCTGTCGGCTATAGGTGCGTCTCGCTGGCGGGGATCTTACGTTTGCCGCCGAATTCGTCACGCCCATTTTTTGCGAGATGCCGCCGGCGAATAGCTGGCGGACCGCCGGCTTCATTTTCTCTGGCGGTTGCCTCCGTCGAATGGACCGCGGCCGGCCGGCGGCAAGCCGCTTTGAAATACAAGGATTTCTACTCTAAAAATCGACCATATGGCTATTATAATTTCTTTTGCTCCAAAGCCAATGGGGTTTTTAGGCTATAACAGATTTGACTCTTGATTCCATTATAAGGTTTAGGAAATGACATTTAAATTACTTTGAAACTCTAAAGATTATACAGTAATAGGCTATGTAAAATATATTTAATTATTTTATGCAGGTAAAAATTGTTTACATTTCTTTGATTGATGCACATTTGAGACATGCAGCAATAAACCAAAAATTATTTTGCAATAACACTTGGCAATAAATATCTTTCTGATTAGATTTTAAAATAGATATTTAATTCATGGTATGAACAATTTAGCAGATTATTTTTTAAAGGCAATTAAAAAAAATCTAAAAACATTATAAATGTTAAAAATGTATTGCTAAAACTCATTACAAAGACTGTAAACTGTGAAGCCTACTGAACTGTGGAGTTAGACCGTTAAACAGTTTTGCACCATTGGTGTGTTCAGGATTTTTTGGGTCGGGGCTAAAACAGGGCTCGATGACGCACTGGAGACCCTGGAGGCTGGCTCGTGGCTCGCGGCTCGCACATTGTGCATCAGTTGACGGGCTTTGGTTATGGGTTTGCCGCAGTTAGATTAAAACACTTAAATAGCATGGTGTTACACACTCCTGTACAGTAGCCGGCGGTATGAACCTACAAGTTGGTTACAACTTACAATCCGGCATTAATCAAGAGAAGAAGAAGATTGCCGAAGTTACTACAGGCTACAGTTTGCTAGCTAGCAAAGTCATCGACTACCGTCGTTTAAGTAAGTATATGTTTCCCTTTTTGTAACGCAATATTATGTTTACATTGTTTTAGTTTATATTTTATATTAAAATAGCCAAGTTAGTAATCTTTGTTCTTGCAGTATGCTGCTAGGTTAGTCCAGTAGCTAGAGTGGCTAACGTTAGCAAGTGTTAGCTAACACATGCTGTTTTGCGTTTGTTACAGGACACAATGAGGTTAACGTTACATGTAGAAATGTAATTAGCTACTTACAGTAGTTAGCCAAAGCTTCACATCTAGAAAGACTAAGTATACCTTATTTTTTTTCTAACAAAACATAACATAATAATGTATATAGGTTGTGTAATAAATTATTTTGTTTGTCCGAACAAGTATGCTGCTAGTTCATTTCACAATGTAGCTACAGTGGTTAATATTGGTTCTCTTTGATCACTGCAGCAATCTTTATGGAAAAGAACATGTGACATACAACATGCATGGATTGGTTTGGTGCACCTCAGACAAGATGCCAAAAAGCATGGTGTCCTTGATAACATCTCATGCTTCCCATATGAAAACTTCCTTGTGTGCCTGAATAAACAATGGGAGAAAGTCATCGCTCAGTTATTGGCCCTTGGACTCCCCTGGCACCCCGTGTACTGTACAGCATGAAGTTTTCTGCTATGAAGGTATATTCTAGGCCTATATTAGTGTCCAGTGTTTTAACAGTATTGAAAATAGTGCCTTTAGTTGTGTGTATATATATATAAAATAAATATATATATAATATATATATATATATATATTTTTTTAGGTAGATTTCCAGAGACTCCAGAATGAAAAACAAGCCCTGAGGGAAAGCAATGCACCAGCAGGTGAGAACATGCACTCTTTCTTAAATTTAACTTTTGTGTGTGTGTCCAAAATTACCATATGGCTTTTATTTTGTAGCTTCAGATGACAGCGGCTCACTTCGAGAGCAGGTGAAGCAAGTTGGGACAATGTTGAAGATGTTTTCTCGCAATGGGCAATCAGGTACAACTTGCAAACAACGCAGGCGTTGGTTTAATTCCCACTGGGGCCACCTGTTTATGTAGTAGACCTAGCTATAACTGTCATAGTTTAGTTGTTGAGGGGCCAGGACTGACTACTTTATTCTTTTATTCTGGGAACCCCTGTAGGTGCAGATCAGACCCCAATGCTGACCCCGTAGCATGGACAACAAAATGGACACTATGCTGCAACATTTTCAGTGCCAATGTGTCTGTTGGAGAGTTATCCCTGCCAGGAGATCCGTTACTCCCCCTAGACACCCAGGAAGATTTGGCGTTACTTGACAACAGTATGAGGCAGGATAAAGAGCTCCAGGAACGATTTGTAAGTGTTCTGATTCCATTTATAACGCCATAGGGTAATCTAAAAAGTAAAATTAAGATTATACACTGCATATTCTACAGTCTGAATCCACAGCCTGTTACATTCTAAATTTATGAGAAGCTTCAGAGAAATGTAATTTGTTACACTTTTTTGTATTTTCAGCTTCGGTTTTTGGCAATCAAATGCGGGAGGGACCTAAAGACAACCATGTGGCGAATACTTCAGAGTATCTTCTCTAATCACCTTTCCATCAATACAATCTGGACTGGTGTAGGGGATAAAGCATGTTTTAGAGACATGTTCCTGAAGACCATTGTTCAAAGTAAGTTGGATATATTTTTTTAATATTTAAGTAGATGTGTATGACCTTATGCTATTCAAATAGAATGACAGATTCGTATTTTCTACAGGAGCCATCCGGAAGAACCCGGCGACCCAGGATGCCACTGATGAGGAGATCCAGGTTGACGTTATGCGTTACCTGAAAGGAGCATCTGACCGTGAAGGCGGAAAAAGGCGCAGCACCGCTGAGAGGGACCCACAGCCGACCCCTTAAACCTTGTTACAGTGTTTAACTATTCTATTTTTAAATATAGCTTGTAAATCCTAGATTATACATCTAATACTTGATATCTGCACATTATCTGCTATCAAATATTCTACTTACCGTGACTTCAGTATTGGCTTATTTAATTCTGTCAGTGCTTAACGATTCTATTATAGTTTGTAAATCCTATTTTATGCCTGATATTTGATATTGCACATTAACTAGTACCAAAAATTCTACTTTCATTCCATCAGTGTGCTTAAAGGGATACTGCACTTTTTTTGGAAATAGGCTCATTTTACAACTCCCTCAGAGTTAAACGGTTGAGTTTTACCATTTTCAAATACATTCAGCTGATTTTCTGACATTTAGAAGAATATCAGTAACCAGACAGTTTATAGTCCCATTGACTTCCATAGTAGGAAAAAATATATACTATGGAAGTCAATGGGACCAGAAACTGTCTGGTTACTGATATTCTTCTAAATGTCAGAAAATCAGCTGAATGTATTTGAAAATGGTAAAACTCAACTCTTTAACTCTGAGGGAGTTGTAAAATGAGCCTATTTCCAAAAAAAGTGGAGTATCCCTTTAACCGTTAATCTATTAAAAATAGCTTGGAATACTATATATACCAAGCTATATCTCTGATAATTGATATTGCACATTACCTGGTACTAAATATTCTACTTCATTCCGTCACAGTGCTTAACTGTTATTCTATTGTTAAAAATAGCTTGTAAATCCTTGTGCCACAGGTCAGCATTGCAGTTATAATGGTATATTGTACTCTAGAGGTTTTACTCTGTTATTACCACTTCAACTATAGTTAGAAATGACTTGTAAATATGATGTTATACCTCAAATTATTTGGTATCCTTCACTTTCTTTTGTACCAAATATCCTTATTACTTGAGTTTACTGGTAATTCTTTTAATCCCAGAGCTGACCTCTTTATATTATTACCAAGTATTGTAAGTGTTACAATAGTGTTTTTTACAAGTGTTATTTTTAACCAAAATGTAATTGGAAACCTGCATGTTAGTGTGTGTGTATTTGTATTTTTCTGTTATATTTCAGTGATCTGACATCTTGTTTTAATGACAGTTACTGTACTTTGAAATGTGGAATTAAAATGCCAAATGGAAATGTGTCTGGTTTGATCAATCATTATTCTTGATAAACTGCATGCTATAAATATTAAATAAATATATATATATAGGCTATATATATATATATATATATATATATATATATATATATATATATATATATATATATATATATATATATGCAATAAGCGACGGGGCAGCTCGCTCGAAAATAGCGTTTGCCTCCAACGGGCCGCGGAAGGTCCGCCTTCGGTAGAACGGCGGCTGGCCTGCGGGCCGGCCGCGGAACGAAGGCGGTAGGACGGCGGCTGCCGCTTTTAAAAAGCGGCTGCCGCCGGCGGTGCGCCGGCAAACGTGTTTGCGATTTCGCCATTCTGACGCTTCTACAGCCTCCGGCGGTCTGCCGGCGGTCCGCCGACTCATTGCTATCTGGGTAAAACCAGTGTTTAACAAATCTCTGCGTCATAACTAAATTCAAAATGACTGGCAAAAGATTTGAAAGTTCATTTTATTTTCTGTTCAAAATTCCCATAGCTATCGTTTTCTTAATATAACTTGAACCTAAAAATCTAAATGAGAAATGTATCACTGTAAATTGTGTCAACATGACAACAATACCATTGTAGGTTTTACTAAGCATAGGTCACAGTAATGTTCCAAACTGCTGTTTTACCTGTGATGTACCTGACTGTTCCCGTGCATTTACAAAATTTGCAGCTTTTAAGTCTCATCTATAGAGACCATATACAGGTTATCAGAAGTCTCGTAAAGGTGCCAGATTTGACCAAATAGACACAACACTGATTTGCCAGATTGGATATTTTCCTTTCACATGTACAACTCTGAATAACTTAAAGTGATAGTTCACTTTGTTTGTGTGTTTGTGTGCGGTTTGTGTGAGAAAACGAACAGTATTTATATTGTTTTTTCCTCTTGTTTTCTCACACAAACCGCTCGTTTCGTGTCTTAGGCCATCAATGTGTACTTACATTTACGAGTCATTAAATCATGTTTAATTTGGACTTCTCTGTGTATGCTCTTTGAGGTGGACCCCGTAGACCTGCATTATATGACTGACAGACAAGAACGGTTTGACCTAAAAATATCAAAATTGAAACTACTGCGGAAACAAAGACACCTACATCTTGGATGCCCTTGAGGTAAGCTAAAACATATCAACAAATTATTTCAAACTAAACTATCCCTTTAATTAGGCATTTAAAAGGCCATATTGATGAGGGAAATAAAATGCCCCTTTAAGAGTTGTGAGAGGACATTTTGTGTAAAATCCACATTTGCATCTCATATCTCAAGACATTTTTTCCTTTTTTTTCTTTTTCTTGTAGATGTCAGCAACAGCAGCTGATGTGGAAAAAAGTTCTACACTTCCAGACTCTCCGAGACTGATTGTCTTAGGTAATGTACGTTCCAAAATCTTTAAATTACTTAATACATTTTGCCTGTGGTATTTTAGCATACATTTTTAAAAAGTGTTTCTTATATTTATTATTTTTAGGTGAAATTCTCACTGCAACCCAGTGGATGCTGAGTATTGAGGGTCAAGTCGTTATGAATCCACACCCCAATTTTATGGCTGGATTTGCTGCTTTGTTTGCAACTTACTACAACTTTCATCTGGTGTACCAGCACGAGGCATCCTACACACTTGAATTTGTTCAAAGGTAATAGATTACTTAAATATAAATGTGTATGTTAAAGGATTAGTTCACCCAAAAATGTAATTTCTGTCATTATTTAACTACTTACCTTCGTTCATTTTCACAACACAAATTAAGATATTTTTGATGAAATCCGAGAGTTTTCTGAACCACACATAGGCAGCAAAATGATTGCAACTTTCAAGGTCCAGAAAGGCAGTTAAGACATTGTTAAAATAGACCATGTGACTACAGTGGAACAACCATAATGTTATGAAGCCACTATAATACTTTTTGTGCGCAAACCCCCCCAAAAAATAACGACTTAATTTAACAATCTCTTCTCTTCTGTGTCAGTCTCTGACACTGGTGATGATATACTGGGCAACTTTTTGAGCAATGTTGCTGGGCAATGTTGCCGTCAACGGGCAACCAGATGAGACACAGGGCCCACGACCGATCTAAATTATCCAGATAGAAATGTATTGCCCATTTTTAATGGGAAAGTGCCCAAGCAACAATCACTTGGCAAGATTGCCCAGCAACATTGCTCAAAAAGTTGCCCTGTGTATCATCACCTTTAATGTAGTAAACACAGTGCAGTGCTTCCAGGTTCTTCGTTAGAACAAAAATTATTCTCATCACTTCAAAACATAAAGGTTGATCCACTGGAGTTACATGGACTATTTTAATGGTGTTTTTTTACTACCTTTCTGGGCCTTGAAAGTTGCAATGACGTATTCTATGTGTGGTTCATAAACCTCTCTGATTTAATCAAAAACATCTTAATGTGTGTTCCTGAAAATAAATGAAGGTCAGTAGTTAATTAATGACAGATTAATGAGTAATTAATTACAGAAATGTCATTTTGGGGTGAACTAACCCTTTTTAGTAGTGCAGCGAATGCTTATTGTAAAGTGGTATATTTTCATAAGTCTGCACGTGATCCTAAAGCTTCTGCTTGTGTTTTTCTGACTGATTTTTGTGCAGATGTTTTGTTGGAATCAACCCATGCACTGGTACCAAGACAGTCAAAAAAAGTGGAAAGAGCTCAGAGAAGAGGAACAACACAGTCAATCCTCATGTGTCTACTCTTCTCAGAAGGCTATGGACTTTGAGTAGTTAAGCATGTAAGTTGTCAAATGTATATAAAAAAAACTACAGGAGGAGATGTCTATAAAATTACACCTAAAGGGTTAGTTCACCCCAAAATGAAAATTCTGTCAGTAATTACTCACCCTCATGTTGTTCAACCCCGTAACACTTTCGTTCATCTTCGGAACACAAATTAAGATATTTTTTATTAGATCTAGACTACAGTGGCTCAATCTCGAGATATTCACGTAGTATAATAGCGTACTGCTTCTGTTTTGTACACCACATGTAGGCTCTACACTATTGGCCAACGCTGGTCATGTGTGTGTGATGCGTGTGACGTATAACACAGAAGCTGTACGCTATTACACTACGTGAATATCTCGAGGCCAACAGAGAAGGAAATGAATACTTGAATAAAGTCGTTATTTTTGTTGTTGTTTTTTTGCGCTCAAAAAGTATTCTCGTCGCTTGATAAACTTAAGATTGAACCACTGTAGTCACTTGGACTATTTTAACGATTTCTTTAATAACTTTTCTGGGCCGGCAAGTTTCAATCCTTTAGAAGCAAATGGAGGAGTGATTCAGCTCTCAGATTTAATCACAAATATCTTCATTTGTGTTCTGAAGATGAACGAAAGTCTTACGGGGTTGAACAACATGAGGGCGAGTAATTACTGACAGAGTTTACATTTTGGGGTGAACTATTTCTATATATAATCTTGTTCTTCTGTCAAAAAGTGTTCAACTTACACACAATGTAAAAAAGTACTTTACATTAAAACAGTTTAAATGTTTTAGAGGGAATGTTGTCAATCACCAGCATTTGTGTTGTTTATCACAAACATTTATACAAAAAACAATTTAAAAAAGCAGAAATGTGAGTTTTAACAGCAGATGTGAGTTAACCATAATGCCATTCTGTTGATTGAGCTTAAAGGGTTAGGTTCACCCAAAAATGGAAGTTCTATCATCATTTACTCACCCCCATGTTGTTCCAAACCTGTATGAGATATTATTTTAATAAATATTTTTCTACAACAGCTTTGACTTTGTGTTTGTTTTTTTAAATGTTTATTTTAGTGCATTTACATCAATATACTGGTAAATAATAGAGTACAATTTACTGTTAAAATGATTCTTTTCAGCTTTTTTAAATGTTTAACTATTACAGCATCTTCTTGAATTTTGGGGGTATTTACAGGATTTTATTGGCAACTTTATTGCCAGGTAAATACTGTACTTTAGTGAAATTACAAAACATTGCTGTAAAATATATTTACAGGATTTTATTGGCAACTTTATTGCCAGGTAAATACTGTACTTTAGTGAAATTACAAAATATTGCTGTAAAATAAAATACAAGTTTAATTCAATGTTACTGTAAAAAAAGCTACAAATTACTGTATTTGATATGCAACAATTAACTGTAAATTGCTTTACAGTATTATACTGTAATCAATTTTACAGCAATTACCAACATTTTTACAGGACTTTATTGGCAACTTTTTTGCCAGTAAATTCCTGTAAATTCTACAGGAAATTTTTTACAGTGTACCTTTGCTAAAATAAACTTTATGGAAGTCATCTCCAAGCTATGAGTATGCTCCGACGTGTAACTATACCATTATATATTTATATTATGGTACCATGTTGCTTTAAAGTCTTTGTTTGTTTGTTTGTTTGTTATTAACGAATACTTTTTATTTTTCAACATCCTACACAAATTAAAGAAACATATGAGCTAAGAATGTTCTCTAACCCCAAATAAACAGATAATGGAATGTTTGCAATCTACAATATGTTAGATATTACTCGTTATGTGTGTAAATAATTGTTTAAATCTTTGGGCGTATTTTACACACATCAACATATTTTGTCAGAAAGTTCCACACTCTTGTAAAGCCTATGAACTTTAAAACATAATCTTTATACAGAAATCACACATGTCCAAAACAAACATACAAGACCAAGACCAAAAGACCAAACCACTAAGAAAAAGAGGGATGAAAAGCATTTGTTTATAAGAAATACACAAAAGTTTGCAAATGACGGTTTATCATTAGTTTTTAGTCATCTTGCTCAGTAGATGACACCGTTCACATCTTGTTTCTCGGATTGTACATGTTTTACATGAAGACTTTTCTTTGAGAGCCGTCAACATTCAGTGGTTATAAGAATAAATGATAATTAAGAATTTATGCAATAGTCTTTCTGTTTGAGAACCTTTGACTATCCCATGATGCTGAATCACACAAAGTATTAACACGAAAAGTAAGTGCATGCTGTTTTACACTTAAACTATTACCACAGAATCACTTGAGTTAAATTAAAGCTTGAGGTTGAGACTAAAGTCCCACACTCCGCTGAAACCTGTATAAAATTGCACAAAAGTAGATTCTGGACAACTTGCTAAAAAGTAAATGTAGCATGAGCCATTTAAAACAAATACAGAAAAGCCACACCAGTTTTGAATGTTTGTAAGCGGCATGTTATATTTTAGCCGTGGGAATTTATGAAAAACACGTACAAATGTGACATAAAGAGTATTAAATTACAGTCGTCTAGTGTTTAAGACTAAAATTATATTTCTTTTAGAACATCTTTCTGTTATGTCTACGAAACATCGAGATGAAAGAAGGGTATTGCTGTTTTTTCTGTAAACTATTACAAGATGTGCATTTCACAGCACTGATACACATGTAGTTTGTGTATGTGTCACTAAACAACAGTTAACGAATTACAAATGATAAGTGTTATTAAGATTCGTTTTTATTCTGTACACATCAGTACTTTGACAACCGAGTTTTAGACACCTGTCTTTTAGGTGTAATCATCTCTAGACGTTGTGTTTTATGTCTTAATATTTCATTTTTCTTTTTATGAAAACATGCCGAAGCAGTATCAGAATACCAAAATTTTTTAACATATCGTACATTTCTATAAACTAAAAAAAAAAAACTATAAACAGTTATATGTGAAACATGGTGTCAGTCGTATTAGTGGATTCTTGTTTATATTGAACATTGCTATTGAACCACATGTTTAACAGTGCTAATGTTCCCGACCTCATCACAGTCTTCATGGAGCATACCAACATTGAAACAAGACCCAATATTAGCATGTAACATTTTGAAAATTTTGTTTGTATGCATCTTTGATTTGTTTACTTTTCTTCTGAAACACACTGTTTGAAATTGTTTACCATTGTTTAACATTACCATTCTCAATTGCAGCGTGTCTACTTTCCTTATGCTTTGAAAAACAAACTTTGAAAACAACTATGCTTTCTTAGAATGTCATCAGCCGTAGAAATGTCTTGCGTATGTATCTCACAACTATCGTCGGAGTTTCCTGCATCGCCTAATGTACAGCTAAAGAAAACATTTACGAAATGAGGCGTAGTTACGAAAGAGTTGTGAAATGTGCCTTAAATTGAAAAAAAAAAAAAACTTTAATCGGCTGGTGTTTAATAACCATTGAAGTTATTAAACAATGAATTCGGTAATTACATGTTTTATGTGACATATCTTGTTTTAATTTTAACTAAATATACATTTGAATGCTCTAAAGGTTTATAACTTTTATATTAAGGTTTATATTTGAATGAATGAATGAATGAATGAATGAGGCATTTATATAGCGCTTTCGTAAAAGTTTTTCTTTCTACTTTATTAATACTTGTTACAACTCTTATTGCGAACAATCCATCCCATACATATGTTTTTGATCTTGTAATGTTTAATCAAAATGTTGTAATTGGAGTGAAAATCACTAAGTCACTAAACAATAGTTACACCCTCTGTTTACGACGTCATGACGGATACGCCCCTATACAACTCCCTCCCCTCCAGCAGGGTTATATATCCACCCTGATAATCTCACAGGGAGACACAGAGCCGGTGACCTCCTGACAGAGCTGACCTAACAGGACAGTACGAGTTCAGGCATAGACGTCTATACTACTACAACATCTCAGCGATCAAAGGTTGAAGGAACATTGTCTGATTGTTACATGGACAACCAAAGAACGCTTCAACATTCTTATATACCTGAGCATGACGCGCGCTGTGCTTCTTCGACTGACATCACTATGGAGGATCTGACCCATAACCCACAACTTCAGAATGTTAATGCACAAGACTTGGATGATCGTGCTACAACGACTCAATCACATGACATTCCAGGAACTATCCGAATCTTTCAACATCGGATAGGGGATAAAGTTTACACCATCCATGAAGTTAAGTTCTAAAAATCTAAAAACTTCGGACTAAAAGCATGATGGTGCATAACTGCCCGTTGAGTTCTGAAGATGCTGCAAACAAGCCTACGGTGTTTGACTGTGCCATGAGCAAAGAGTGTCGTTTAAGAGATACCATAGACTGTATGTTTGAAGATTATTTTAGAGGCCAGATGGTTGACTTGATGCATAAGATCATCGATGCTGCGTGTGATTCGAATAAGGACTGTGCGGGAGATACTAGACGTGTAACAAAACTCAAAAATGAAATGATTGTAAGAGGCCTAACAAATTCATGGCGTGATGTTACGATCGTGTGTCTTAATGCCAACGAGCCGATCTGTGTAATCCTCAGAAAAGTTCTGGGTGTGGTGTTTGATTGTAGGGACGAGTTTGGAGTTCTCTGTATGTGTACGTTTGTAACAGATCTATGTGCGTCACTGTTTTCAAAAAATGAGAAACTCTGTGCCGTCTGCGAAATCGTTGAAACTCTACTCAGCTACATCTTAGAGCGAGACAACACAGCCTGCAAAAAATTTATTTCCTGGTTAGACAAACTTTAATGTCATTACTATTGTTTTACTTTTACTTTTTAACATTTCAATGTATGAATATATTGTATAACGTTTCAATGTATGAATGTACTGTTTATCTCTCAATATATTGTTTAAATAAATTGTTTTTAAAAAATATTTTGTGGTCATGTCTGAGATCATAAAAACAACATGCAACCTTAATCCATAAGATTAGGAGGTGTTAAGCAATAATAATAATAATAATAACCAAATGATCTTCATTCTTTTGTTTAGCGGTATTTAAAAAAAAATGGATAAATGGTTCGCATTATACCCATATCTCACAGCATCTCTCAATAATAGACAAGCTGTTTAAATTGTATGGAGGGGAGGGAGTTGTATAGGGGCGTATCCGTCATGACGTCGTAAACAGAGGGTGTAACTATTGTTTAGTGACTTAGTGATTTTCACTCCAATTACAACATTTTGATTAAACATTACAAGATCAAAAACATATGTATGGGATGGATTGTTCGCAATAAGAGTTGTAACAAGTATTAATAAAGTAGAACTTTTACGAAAGCGCTATATAAATGCCTCATTCATTCATTCATTCATTCATTCATTCATTCATTCATTCAAATATAAACCTTAATATAAAAGTTATAAACCTTTAGAGCATTCAAATGTATATTTAGTTAAAATTAAAACAAGATATGTCACATAAAACATGTAATTACCGAATTCATTGTTTAATAACTTCAATGGTTATTAAACACCAGCCGATTAAAGTTTTTTTTTTTTTCAATTTAAGGCACATTTCACAACTCTTTCGTAACTACGCCTCATTTCGTAAATGTTTTCTTTAGCTGTACATTAGGCGATGCAGGAAACTCCGCGCGATAGTTGTGAGATACATACGCAAGACATTTCTACGGCTGATGACATTCTAAGAAAGCATAGTTGTTTTCAAAGTTTGTTTTTCAAAGCATAAGGAAAGTAGACACGCTGCAATTGAGAATGGTAATGTTAAACAATGGTAAACAATTTCAAACAGTGTGTTTCAGAAGAAAAGTAAACAAATCAAAGATGCATACAAACAAAATTTTCAAAATGTTACATGCTAATATTGGGTCTTGTTTCAATGTTGGTATGCTCCATGAAGACTGTGATGAGGTCGGGAACATTAGCACTGTTAAACATGTGGTTCAATAGCAATGTTCAATATAAACAAGAATCCACTAATACGACTGACACCATGTTTCACATATAACTGTTTATAGTTTTTTTTTTTTAGTTTATAGAAATGTACGATATGTTAAAACATTTTGGTATTCTGATACTGCTTCGGCATGTTTTCATAAAAAGAAAAATGAAATATTAAGACATAAAACACAACGTCTAGAGATGATTACACCTAAAAGACAGGTGTCTAAAACTCGGTTGTCAAAGTACTGATGTGTACAGAATAAAAACGAATCTTAATAACACTTATCATTTGTAATTCGTTAACTGTTGTTTAGTGACACATACACAAACTACATGTGTATCAGTGCTGTGAAATGCACATCTTGTAATAGTTTACAGAAAAAACAGCAATACCCTTCTTTCATCTCGATGTTTCGTAGACATAACAGAAAGATGTTCTAAAAGAAATATAATTTTAGTCTTAAACACTAGACGACTGTAATTTAATACTCTTTATGTCACATTTGTACGTGTTTTTCATAAATTCCCACGGCTAAAATATAACATGCCGCTTACAAACATTCAAAACTGGTGTGGCTTTTCTGTATTTGTTTTAAATGGCTCATGCTACATTTACTTTTTAGCAAGTTGTCCAGAATCTACTTTTGTGCAATTTTATACAGGTTTCAGCGGAGTGTGGGACTTTAGTCTCAACCTCAAGCTTTAATTTAACTCAAGTGATTCTGTGGTAATAGTTTAAGTGTAAAACAGCATGCACTTACTTTTCGTGTTAATACTTTGTGTGATTCAGCATCATGGGATAGTCAAAGGTTCTCAAACAGAAAGACTATTGCATAAATTCTTAATTATCATTTATTCTTATAACCACTGAATGTTGACGGCTCTTCCAGAGTGTTGTGACTGTCTCTCACTTGTTGGTCTACTTGCTGTTGTGTTGTATAACATTAAGACTTCTTATTGTTCACCAAGCTAAGGCTTATTGTAGCCTACTACCACTTCTTTTTGTTTGTTGTTGCTACTTTATTTTTGTATACCAAATGGTCTGGAAGCTGTAGGGAGGTGGGTGCCTATTTTTATTTTTGTAATACCTTTTCTCCTGTTTTTGGCTAGTTAGGGAGTTAGTGTAACTTTCTGTTGTTTATTTGTTTACTTTTGGCAGACTAAAAAGTTTTACTCCCCAACTAGTCAGAGGGTACTTGTGTTTGTTATTTTGGCTTTACCCCCTCCTGAGGTAATTAGTTTTTTTTCTTTGTTTAATTTTGTCAATTATACCTATATATTCTGTTAATAAATTTTGAGCTACAATTTGATGTGTCTGTCGTACGGGGCTGGGAACGGGCTCAGGCACATTTATTTTCTTTTTACTGTCTACTCCCTTAAACCTAGACAAACTTTACATCTGGGACGTAACAATTGTAACATCTACAATGGCTGGGTTGAGCAAAAACGGTCCTTCTACCAGATCTAAAAAGTGACAAAAAGTGGTTAAATCATATAGTGGTAAGTTGCTCATTTAATGTGCTATTTCTATTTGATTTGACCCGTAAAGTAACTTAGTGATATTAAACCGCATTTTTGAAAAAAAGAAATTCAGGTTCTCCAGTTGTTTACAGTCCTGTATATGTTTTATTAAATCTCATGCAGAGGTCACCGTGTATGAATTCTGCGACTAAAACAACAAAAGGTGAAGATCATTTTGAATGAACAACTTTAGCTGTATTAATACCTCTACATATAGAGAGATGTTGATGTTCTGAGAGATTGAACTTGCACTGTTTCAGGTCTTGTGGGTTCATATGAAATTTCTGCTACAGATGTACCATTGTTTAAAAGTGTTCCAGAGAAGTCATGTATATCAGGTGGTTCAACACATAAGACTTCTGTATAGGATGCACTTCTGTTTTCTCTGTAATGAGGAAGCAACACAGACTACTGAGAAGAGCACATGCAAAACCAAAATGGGTGTTAATTTCAATCTACAATAAATGGTTTTCAACCATTTTATTTTTTGTACAGATTTGCTAAAATGATGCGGGTAAAAATGCTCAATTGTGGTTTGAAAACGCCCCACTGATTGAGAAACACCCACTAGTGTTCTGCAGAGATACATACCTGAATGATTGTGTGCTCATCAACTACAAATCACTGTAGTTCAATGTCACTGTCTCCACCCATGTGTGCTGTTGGCTTTCATCAAAATTTCAATGCTGATTCAATACACTTTAAACATTGAAATGTCAATCTCAAAACTCAACATCATAGTGTAATGGCATTATAAATGCTGGAAGACACTACACACTAAAAAACGTTGGGTTATTTGTTTAACCCAACCGATGGGTTACACATATTGGGTCAATGTATTGGGTTATTTTCTAAAATATTGGGTCATTTATAAAATCGCTGGGTTATTTTTTAGAAATAACCCGACGGTTGGGTCAGATAATCTTCGGTTTCCGCAGTGACGGTTCAAATTTTAACGGTCGTGACAGAAGTTAGTCAACAACACAGAAGCTGCTGCTGCCTGCTGCATCCTGATTATGAAAGGTAAGTCATATAATTTTTAACATCAAGTATTGTGTACTGAGACATTGAATATAATTATTATAAAACCACATTTTATATTTTTTAAAAACGAAGTTCCCTTAGTCCGTTTTCCGGGAAGTGAGATCGATTGGAAATTAATCCTAGCTATCCCCGTGAGCTCGCTAGCAGTAATAAAGTAATTAATTATAACATTATAGGCTACTAGCGAAACCGTTTAGAGATGTACTACCAGTAAGTTACCTAACGTTACTACAATAAACTAAGTAGCTAACGTTAGGCCTAGTCTGAAATCACTATCTAGCATTACGCCTGTTTTGCGGTAAATAACTTTATTCGTTATAGCAAATGTATTAAAGGGACTTTAGAGATGGTCTGTCCCAGCTGAAGCAGTACTCTAGACTTACTATTTGTACAGGTGCGACTACAATTGTCACTAAATGCGTGACGAAAGAGCACTACTCATTTGAATCGTAGTGCACGCACCATTTATCAGCTCGGCCCAGCGGCGCGAGCTCAGACATCGGCCACACGACACCACAGCAGCGGTGTGAGATGCAGTGAGAACCGTTTGAGTTCGCTGAAATCTCCGAGATGAAAGAAAGATGAAAAAGTGCAGATATTCCCAACAACATTGAAGCGTAAAACATGAAACACAATGCGTGAAACACAATGTTGCACATTGTGCAACAAATAAACCATTAGTTCATGATTAGTTAAAGAAAGTTTCTTTTCCAAAACAGTTTAACGTTATCTTGATTTACTGTAACACATACTTTAACTATGGTATTTTGGCAGAAATGTGGTATATTCATAATGAATGTTGTATGAATAGTCATGTATGTGGCATGCAACTGTATTACTACAGGAGTAGCTGAAGTGTCCAATTATTGTATTTTTTTTCTTGTGAAATTTTTGCCTTTTATTTAAATGTGTTGCACTAAATGTGTTATACTTTTGTTTTAGACAAATGGGTTAATTTGTGAAGCAGACTACAACTGGTGATCTTCTGCCTTTTATTTGAAACCTTTCAAGGTGAGTAAGCTATTGAAATAAGTGATATATATAAGGGTTTTTACAAACTTATTTTTAAGGACTAGCTTACTTCTCTGAAAATATTTCTTATTTTCTGCTTCATTCTAGCACAGGAAGGAGTAAATGAAAGTTTTACACTGCTGGATGACAATGGTTCTCAACTCTGGCCCTGGACAGTACGCCTTCCTTATCTGGCACCAGTCTTGGAGTCCCTCTACTAACAAGCTGGTAAGTTGAATAATGATTAGAGAGACCAAATGTGCAGTGCTTGGGCTACTACAGATCCAGTTAATTGCTTATGTTTGTTTTTTTTCAGCTGTCTTCCCTCATTTTAATACAGTATGTTTTCATTTCAGTAGAGTCTAAGCTGTCTGATGACTGACAATATTGTGGCAAAAAGAAAGCAAGAAGTCCTCACAGCCAAGTCCTGGAGTTCATGAATTCACACACCAACTCAACAAACTGCAATGCGTGGAATTGATCCTCTGGAACAAAAACTATTGAAGAAATCATTAGAGAACATCCCAGACTTCACAGTTTTCTTGGAATGGTGAGTTTAATAATGTTCAGAATAGACAGTATGCGCGTGACGTCACCTTCAAGTGGCAGAATGACTGCCGTGGGAAAAACACATTAAAATGGGAAAGAGCTTTAGGATTTATTTGTACAACTAGATTTGACAAGAAATCTGCGGTATATTTTTAGAGACTGCCGAAAGCTACTGTCCAGTAGTAGTGGGAAGTTCGGAAAATTTTACTGACTCGGATCTTTGAATCTCTTTTTTTCAAGTCATTTCATTAATTTCAGCAGAATGTATTTAAAATGTTACATGCCAATTGCCAAATTCATCAAACACATCAAATGCTGATCACATTTAGAATAAGAAAAAAATTGCAATGCTAGGAAGAGGCCAAATTATGAGAAACGGAAACGATTAATTCATTTATTAAACCTTTCAGGCTATGCAGTCTATTAGTTTACCTCACCTCCCGATCTAAGCCGTTCATTCATCCCGTGACATCCTCATAAACTGAGCTATGCAGTCTGTACCGGAACCAGAATTGATTCGTTCATGTTTCGAGTCTAACGACTTCGGGTTCGAGTCCATTCTTTTAACATGTAACAGCCCCATAGACTGAAGCTATGCAGTCGGTAGCTGATACAGTATTGATTAGTTCATCTCTCGGCTTTGAGTCGTTCATGTCACGTAACTGTGTGTTGTTATTGGATTATATGTAAAATATATCTTTAGCAAAGTGTATAGGATGTTGTGCATGCGCAGTCATCTCAAAATGAAAGAGTCGTTTTATGAACCGACTCGAGTGCTTTGTGCAAAAAAATATCATAAATCATAATTGTTGTGTTCACGCTCTTGTCGTCTGCTCTCGCATTTAACACAACACGCATGCGTCGAGGTGCTCTCGTGTTTGAGTTAAGTTTTTTGTAAATAAAGTGGTAAATTATGGTTAAGGGATAGAATATACTCATCATGCTTCATAAAATTGAGGTTGAACCACTGGAGTCGCATGGATTACTTTAATGACGTCTTTGCTACCTTTCTGGGGCATAGTTGCGTAGCTGTCAATGAAGGGACAAAAATCTCTCAGACTCCTCAAAAAGGTCTTTATTTATGTTCCGAAGATGAACGAAAGTCTTACATGTTTGGAATGATATGATGGCGAGTAATTAATGACAGAGTTTACATTTTTGGGTAAACTATTATTAATTAGAGTGACCATAATTTAGAGTGACCATATTTAATTCAATACAGCACTGCTGTGATGAAACTTTTTCATAATTTAAACTGTTGATGTTGTCACAGTGCATGCCCAACTGAACTTTATTTATTCTTTTAAGGTTGGAAGTGGAACTGACATGGTGCCGATCTGAACAGTGAGACATGCCCGGATCCATGTGACGATGCTTGGGGACAAAGAGAACTTGCATGTTTTTATCATATTCAGTGTGCAAGCAGTTGAACAGAAGACATTATTTCAAGCAATGGATCTGTTTCAAAAATGTTTAACATCTATGACATAAACTATTTCAAGACCTCTGCATCCATTTGGGAGTTTTTGTAGCATGCAAACTTTAATATATCTGGAGGAGTTCCTTTAACACATTGCTGCCTCGTTAAGAACTTTGATCATCATCATCATCATCAGGTCCAGTAGTCAACATATGTATTTTTAGTTGCAATACTTAAGGTATGTTTACAACAACACATCAATGCATTCAGTGTACAGTTAAAGACCTTTTAATAAAGTTGTGATTAGAATTTAATGTTAATCATTTGTGTATTTTGTCCATATTTGTATAGGTTTTGAATTTAGTGATTTTTTTTTAATTTTTGTGTGCTGTATGTATATATTTTATGTATTTGTACTCTATGTACATGTTTTGAATGTGTACTGTTAATACATACTTACATAGGTTTTGAATTTATTACGTGTGTTGTATGTACACTTGTGTATTTTGAATTTATGTACATGTATATTTACATTAAATGTAATTTAAAAATATATTTGTTGAAACATATGTATTGTTTTATACAAATAAACAATCTGTATTTGAAAACAGTGCATTTTATTTATTAGAATATGGTCATAAATAAAAATAAAAATTTAACTAAACTGTTGGGTTATTTTAACCCAACTGGTGTTTAACCCAATGCATTGGGTTAAAATAACCCACAGTTGGGAAGGTGCTATGCTAACCCATAGTTGGGTTACTTGTTGGGTTATTTTTAACCCAATATTTTTAAGTGAGTAGCTAATGTGATGATGTTCAACAGTGTTAATTAATATGAAGTGGTTCTGTCTGTTAGTCTCTGGTTCACTTTAGGGTTTTAGCAGGGACAAGAGGCTAGAAAGAGGGTGGAGTCGAGAACTATAAGAGTGAATTCAGAGTGAGTTCAACAGCAAGAGCAGCGAGCTATATTTCTTCTTGCCTGTTATGTACGGCGTGGGTTACGGCCATAATAGTAACCCCGTATTCTTAAATAAAGTCTCAGAAGGAGAGGGAATCCGCCTGGTTACTTCTAGTAGCGAAACACTACAATATAAATGTGACCTTGCTGGTATTTTGATTTTTTCAGACTTTCAAAATCCTCTTCTTCCATATCATGTATAGTTTCTTCAGTCATTGTCATACTTCCTATCTCCACAGCGCTTGTTAGCTTAGCTTCCAAAAACAAGATGGCGGATATTGATTTCGGTTTCTGCAAGTGAAGTCTCACCCACTGATCTATAATAGGCCAGTAGGGTGAGTGGGTCCCACACCCTTGAATAATAATGAGCAAATGTTTGTAGTCTATACACTTTTCAATGAAATTTATCTTCCGTCCTATCGTGACGCAAAATGACGATATTTACGTCACGATAGGACGGAAGTAAAACACTTGAATCCTTTTTTCTCCCATCTCATAAAAAAAACAAGCAAAATTCCACCATCATTATAATATATGACTGGGTTTCTAACAATACAAACCTTAATGCAAATGGGTGAAGTGACCCTTTAACTAATTAGATTAGATTAGATTCAATTTTATTGTCTTTGTGCAGAGTACAAGTACAAAGACAACAAAATGCAGTTTGCGTTTAACCAGAAGTGCAAAACAAAAGCAGAAAAGTGTGTTATATGTGTTATACAAAGTATAGACAGGTGGTGCATAAGCAGGACAACAAATATACAGTAGTGCAGTGTAAACAGTAGTATACAGTTGGTTTACAGAAGGTAGCTTAAAGTAATATAAGTTAAATATAATATTTGTAGTGTATTAGCAGTTTCTTTGTAAGAGCAGAATAAATATGGCTATGTAATATGAGCAATGTATGAACAACAACCACCGTCAGCAGCGCTTTTCGGTCGTAGGCAGAGCAGTTACCATACTAAACTGTGACACAGTTGGTGAGGATGCTCTCGATGGTGCATCGATAGAAGTTCACCAGGATCTGAGGAGACTGATGGACCTTCTTTAGTCTCCTTAGAAAGAAGACGCTGGTGGGCCTTCTTAATCAGGGGAGAGGTGTTGAGGGTCCAAGAGAGGTCATCAGAGATGTAGACACCTAGAAACTTAAAGCTGGTGACATGCTCCACCTCAGTCCCATTGGTGAGAATGGTTGTGTGTGTGCTAGCTTTAGACTTTCTGAAGTCCACAATGAGCTCTTTGGTCTTTTTGGTGTTGAGAGCCAGGTTGTTGTCAGTGCACCATGATGTTAGGTGCTGGACCTCCTCCCTGTAGGACGTCTCATCGTTGTTGCTGATGAGACCAATCAACGTAGTGTCCTCTGCAAACTTGACAATGGTGTAATAGTCATGTACAAGTCATGTGCAGTCGTAGGTGAAGAGGGAGTAAAGAACTAATGCTAAAACTTATGTGACACATAATGTGACCAAATGTATATATATTTATATACACAAACATTTCTGTAACTGCAAACTATGATATACATGCAGATGCATATTTTATATTTATCATTGTACTCCTGCTTCCAAATCATCAGTTCTCATTCTCCTGAATCTGTCTGCTGCCTTCGACACTGTGAATCATCAGATCCTTCTGTCCACCCTCTCATCTCTGGGCATCACAGGTACTCCTCTCCACTGATTTGAGTCCTATCTCACAGATTTGAGTCTGAGTCCTATCTCACAGGTTTGAGTCCTATCTCACAGGTTTGAGTCCTATCTCACAGGTAGGTCATTCAGGGTCGCATGGAGAGGCGAGGTATCCAAAGCACATCAATTGACATAGAGGTACCTCAGGGTTCAGTTCTTGGACCGCTCCTCTTCTCCATGGTTTCTCTAACCATTGCTATGCTGATCACACCCAGCTCTACCTCTAATTTCAACCAGATGATCCCACAGTAGCTGCACGGATCTCAAGCTGTCTGGCTAACATCTCGGCATGGATGAAGGAACATCACCTGCAGCTCAACCTGACAAAGACTGAGCTTCTCGTCCTCCCTGACAATCCGTCTCTACAGCACAACTTCACTATCCAGCTAGATTCATCCTCAATCACCCCATCAAAGTCAGTCAGAAATCTTGGAGTAATATTTGATGACTAGCTGACCTTTACAGACTACATTACAAAGACCGCTCGATCATGCAGGTTTGCACTGCACAACATCAGGAAGATCAGGCCTTTCCTAACTGAGCATGCAACACAACTTCTCGTCCAGGCCCTGGTCATTTCTACCTTCTGCCTGGACTTCTACTAAACCTCTACAAATGATCCAGAATGCTGCAGCTCGTCTTGTCTTCAACAAGCCCAAAAGGGCCCACATCACTCATGTCTTCATCTCTCTGCACTGGCTACCGCTTGCTTACAGATCGACCACAGACTCAGCTCCCTCCTACTTTCACTCGCTCCTACAAATCTACATCTCTACCAGAAGCCTGCGATCAGTCAGTGAGCGATGGCTCGTGGTGCCATCACAGAGAGCCACAAAATCACTCTCCAGAACATTCTCATTCACGGTACCATGCTGGTGGAAAGATCTGCCCACAGCTGAAAACGCATCTCTTCCGTGAGCACTTACCCTCATAAAAAAAAAAAAAAAAAAAAAAATGTTTTCTCCTTTTCCTGTAAATCCTCACTTGTCTGGCTTATGCTACTCTGAGCAATGCCTGCACTTTGTATTTTGAACACGTCTTGCGTTGTTTTTGCCTCTTCACGACGACTCGCTTGCTTTAGTCCTGATTTGTAAGTTGCTTTGGACAAAGGCGCCTGCTAAATGACAATGTAAATGTATTTAATCATATTTACATACGTTCTGTAATTTTGTACATTATGATTTGTACACCAAAAAAAATTATTTGACACAGCAATTTATTTTTACTCTCATAAAGCATTCAGGTTCGCTTTGACTTGGAAGAGGAAGCTATATATATATATATATATATATATATATATATATATATATATATATATATATATATATAGTGAGTAAGTATATATATATAAATCCATGAAACTTTGGATATGTGTTAAGACATTTATTATATTTTATTTTTAAAATGTAACAGCCATCTTTTGTCTGTCAATAACCTCAATGGTCGATAAACCTATAAAGTTTATGCATTATAAAACACAAGCATAAACACGTTTCTGTGGAAATCATTAATATATCCATATGTAAACTGTACTGAATATGTGAATGAAAATTGGACTGTACTGATGTCCTGATTGAACCGGGAACAGCGCCACCTGCTGCTGGCTCTTACAATTTACAACAGACATTAATAAACCTGTATGTTTTAACAGCTGAAAATATCCCCAAACTGAACGTAATTTCTTCCGTATGTAAATAATATTATTTTGTCAAAAAACAACACCAACACTCACTAAACACCAACAAACCATTATGGGCCAATCCGTAATATGTAATAACTTTTTAATGTGTTGGATCACCACAATGGAATGTCAAAAGGTTCTTTTTTTTTTTTTTTTTTTTTTTTTACTTTGGTGTTTACTTTCAATTATTGACTAATGAATAAAAATAATATAAAAAAAATATTTTATCATAAAATGATGTATTATTTCTATCGTACAATATTTTGTCCCTTCAAATAAATTTGTACTTTGAAATATTTAACAAAATGTGAACACTGTCTATAATTTGAAGTTATTCTAATTGAAAGTAGGCTATTTACTTGTGTTAAATTATTTTTTTTTTAAATCCAGACTAAATGAATGTCCCTCAGTCTGAACTCAACACTGTCAGTAATTTAGACTCCACCCATATGTGACATAATTTAGCAGAAATTACATCATTCAGATCTCTTTAACAGGTGATACAGGATATGGTAAGTAGTAGCCTACCAAACCTTTAATTCAAATGTGTATAGTTTATTGAGTTTTAAATTGGTTTATTTACTAGTTTGATTAATAATGTAGCCTAATACATTCATCACGGGAATAACGCGAGTAAAATGTGAATTTGTTGTCCATAATTTTGATCATAAAGAAAACTGTCATGTCGCAATATTGGAAATATGTCTGTTTTAAACCGTTAAGGCAGTGGATCAAGACAGCTGATAAAACACAATCAATAATGTGCGCGAGAGTTATGTCGCAGTGAGGAAGTCTCAAACTCCAGCAGTTGATCACTTCAGAAAGTGAAAGTAAAAAAACTGACCGCGTTGAGATATTACCGAATCCCAGGAATGATCCATACTGTGGTGTACTTAAATGACTAGACAATTAAGGCACGCGTTTTACTGCTTTATAAGTGAGAACTGGGCATAACACAAGAGCTCAACATGAGGACATTACAGACTCATTTGCTGCGTCCCAGTTCGCATACTATCCGTCCAAAATAGTATTCAAAAATAGAATTAGAACATCCCAAATCGTAGTATATTGAAATGAGTGTTCTAAAGATACCCGGATGGTCTACTATATGCGCACTCTAACGGCTGATATTGCCCCAAACCCATCGCGCGTTGGGCGATCATCGGTTAGAACTACAGTGAAAAGTGCTAAACAACTACAGACGCGTGAGTCAGGCGGTTAGGTTGAGAGGTTTAGATAAAGGGGTTTAAGTGATTAATTATCAGTAGGCCTAATGTATTTATTGAATGTTGTCTACATATTATATTGCATGTGCTGCGCAGCATTGTGAACTTGTAAAGATAAGTTTATAGCCATTAACTTTTAAATGCATCATTACATTCAAATTGCAAACACATGAGGAGAGTCTCCGCATGAAAGACCCAAGACTGGCAGATGGTGCTACATTTCTCTCCGAAATGGTAAGAAATTATATTAGATTGAATGGAGGAGATGATTGACAGGGCAGTTTACGGTGATAGGATGCAAGCGACAGAGCTGTCCGTTAAAGATGACGAAGTAGTATGTCCCAAAGCCTGCCTACTCCTTTGTACACACCTAAAAGTATGTTCTTTTTCTTCACAAAAAGAGTACATATTTTAGGGCGTAGTATACGTAGGCGAATTGGGATGCAGCCATTCTTTTATCTGACATGCGCAGACAACACACAAGCTAACAAAGGCAAGTCTTCAGGGACAAACTTAATGCACATATTAATAGTATTAACCCTTAGGGGTCTGAGCTGTTTGGGGGCTCTTTCGGTGTTTTGATATGCCCTGACATTTGTGCTTATTTCAGCTACTTAAAACATACCATTTGCCAACATATACATTTGCTGTATTCAGTACAAAGTCTGCTACAATATTATGTGAGCAAAATGGATGTACATGTTTGCATTTTATAGAAAAAAAATAATATGCGTGTTAGTACGTTTTGGGAAAAAAAATGTCACCGCAATAAGGCCATTTAACACATACTGAATAGTTGTAAACAATACTTTTAAGTTACTATTATTCTTGTAGGCTAGAATTTTTACTTCAAAATGAAGTGAAAATCATCCTGACCACTCTTTCAGAAAGATCAATATAACGATTTGAATTTCTTACATCAGTTTTTGGGTCATTACTGCTGTATGTGTGGGAGTGTTAATGGCCATGAATATTAATGTGATTTACACCTGGGAATAGAGGTCTGCGCGGGACTGTTTTTTTAAGTCCCGCTCCCGCCAGCTCCCGCTGGGGTTATATCCGCACCCACCCGTTCCCGATATATATATATACACTCTTTGTTCACCCGCTGTCTGCTTAGAATAATTTTCTTCCCGACCCAACCATCCCGCTAAATTTAGATCTCGTTTCCAGAATTTCACATTTACATTTCCACGGAGAAAATAAAAATGTAGCCTGCACAAAAATTGTATTTATTATTTTATTCGCCTTGTCAACATACAATTTAACATTTTGCTGCCAACACAGTAGGGGAAAAAATGTCGCAGTCAGAGAAAAAATAAATAAAAATGTAGGCCTACAGAAATTGAAGCCTATTTGTTATTTTTATTCGTATTGTCAAAATACAAAATTCGTAAAATTTTGCTTTCAACACAGGAAAAGTGTCAGAGAAAGAAAAAAAATACAACGTCATTCATTACAAGTAAAATATGTAGGCCTTCCATTGCGAAATGAAATCACTTTTTAACCGAACAATTTAACATCCCTGAGAAAGAAAGAAAAAAATACGACATGTCATTCATTACAAGCAAAATATGTAGGCCTTCCATTGCGAAATGAAATCACTTTTTAACCGAACAATTTAACATCCCTGAGAAAGAAAGAAAAAAATACGACATGTCATTCATTACAAGCAAAATGTGTAGGCCTTCCATTGCGAAATGAAATCACTTTTTAACCGAACAATTTAACATCCCTGAGAAGAATGTGCCGACGTCGATTTCAACATCTCTCCTACAAAAGAAAATATATAAATTCAACAATAACTAATAATAAATTAACATATCAAAATTGTAGGCAATATATGAAATAAACAAAACCGTTTACTTACTTGGCAAAATCAACTTTTTCCAAATTATTTTAAATATCCATGCAAGAAAAGAATGTCACTGACTGATGACGGCTTCAATACCGAACGTCTTTCCTCCAAAATCCGACCGCAAAGGCTGAATGCTCTCTCGGAAGGTGCACTCGTGGCCGGGATGCAGAGGACATATCTTGCAAGGTTGCTCAGAGCAGGAAACTGGGACTGATGTGAATTCCACCACTGCAAAATGTTTTGTTGACTTGATAGTTCAAGTTTCATGGTCATGTACTCCTGAATCTGAATATCTAGTGATTTCGATCCAACTGATTCTTCATTGTCCTCCCAATCAGAAAATTTTGAGAGAACAGTAGGAGTAGGCCTTTTGGCAGGTGTTGGCTCAACATCCTCATCATGGGTATCAAACTTTAACTCTTCTATTATCTCCTTGACACCCTGTATCACCTCCTGACACCCTCTTTCATCCAACATTTTCAAACTTTGCAGATTTGGCGTAAGAAAGGTTGCTATTCTATAAATCATGTGAACCGAATTTGGCAAAGTGCTGTCTGTTGACAGTAGTTCTTTCAGCCGTTTCACACAGACTGTTGCGATGTCAGAGAGCAGAGGGTCTTTTGTGGCTGATGTACAGTGCTCAATTAATCGCACAGACCATGGAAGAACAATTGAGGCACTTGGAGTTGTGTTGTCGGTTTCCAAGTCGTCAGTTGCGTCTTTGAAGGGTTTTAGGAATGATACTAGTAACTTGAGCGTGCTGGCGTTGATGCGTATGATCTTGTCATGATTTTTGCTCTCAGTCAGCACAGTTGCGATGTCTTCATACTGTTCCAAAACAGAATTCAGCATGTCAAAATTTGAGTTCCACCGTGTCTCTACGGATTGTTTCAGTGACCTTTTGAGCTTGGCCTGCTGTCCTGAGTGTTTGAAATATGTGACCAACTTCTTAACATCAGTTAGAAGCACAGCGATCTCTGGAGACATTTCCATTACGGCAGGACCAAACGCACTGGACAGAGTCACGTTTAGTATGTGCGCTGTGCAGTTTAGTCTCGTGTATCCTCGTAAGGCACTGATCATGTTGGCTCCACGATCTGTGACAAAAAAATCTTTCTGCCCATTTCTGTTGCATCAATGCCAAATATTCTGAGATTCTGCAGCAGGTGCATTCGAATATTTTCACCCGTCTTTGAGGTGCTTGGGTCAAAAGGGAGAGCAAAAAGCACTCTTGAATGTAGCTCAGAATGCTCATTAACGTAATGGATGGTTGCCGACAAAAAAGACGTTTTGCGATAAGTTTCTGTCCATATGTCTGTTGTAATTGCACATCCGAATTTGTATATTACTGCAGTGATTTCGTCAACAACATGTTTACGCAGACTCTGAGCCCTCTTTTCAATATTTCTTGATACTGTTGTTGGATGTGGAAGTATCTCACTGACATTAAACTTTCCGATTTTTGCTGCTGTGTCGACCAAATGTTGGGCCAGCTGATTAAAACCTTTTCCGGACACAGTATCATAAGGTCGAATGTCTTGGCAAACAAATTCAACACATTTTTCGGTGGTCTCTTTTTTAAACTGCTCTGGCACCGGCCTAGACTTTGTAAATGTCAGTTTAGTTTGACCCTTTGTGATGATGCACGAGTGCCGCCTTAAACCCGACGTTCCAGTCTTATGACTGCTGAACGGGAACACTTTTCGGCATTTATCACATTGCGCAAAGGGTATTTTTTTCCATCTGCGTCTATGATACATGAAAAAGACTCCCATACATCAGACTTGCCTGACGTGGGTTTCTTAGCAGTAAACTGACCATTTTCCAGTCCAAGTTGAACGTCCTTCAAGGACAGCGCATCCACACTTTGCTCTGCCATCCTTTTTGAGGGCCGTATATTTACCACCGGTTCAGTCTGCCCAGAGGACCGTTATGCACATGCTGCGCACACAGACCCCGTAAATACAATGCGCATGACGCAGAAAGAACTGGTCCATGCGTGGAGCGCGAGTGCGTGCATAACGGTCCTGGGTGCAGGGCAGGCTGAGCCTATCCCGGGTGGTCGATAAGTTTAAGATTAAGTAAAACGAAGATATGCTGTTCTGAAAGGACGTCGGAAACGTGATATTGAATGACCGACCGCTCCCGTTCAAATTACACCATAGTTACCGACCGCTACCCGGTTTTAGTCGGAAATTTAATCCCGCGGCGCAAAATGTCTGGTCGGGTCCCGCGGTTCCCGCGGGACAACCGCGGGAATGCAGACCTCTACCTGGGAAGACTAAAGACACTCCCCCAATATGCTAATGCCCCATCAAGGTGCTGTGAGGCAGCCTGAACTAAGAATGATTCACTGATGAATAAAAAGTTAAAAAGAACAGCATTTATTCAAAATAGAAATCTTTCCTAAGAACATAAAGACTTAAAGTCATTCATAACACTTCCTTTCAAAAAAATAAAAAAAACATAAAAAGACCAAACTTGTTTTTTTTATATAAAAATATATATATATAAAATATTGCTTATATAGTGGTTATATAAATAAAAAAAGTGCATTCAAAGAATCCTAAAAAACTATCACAGGTTAAAAAAAAAATTAAGCAGCACAGCTGTTTACAACATTGATTTAAAAAAAAAAAAAGTATATCAGAATGATTTCTGAAGACTGATGGTGACGATGTAAACACAACAAAACAAAAGCAAAAAACTCTTAGCACATTATCCAAAGTAAACTGATAGACAATTATGATTATAGATGCACAATGTATTTGTTGATGGACAGAGAAACATCTATTGATGGGTAGACCGCGTAACCGCGAGTATCTGTTTATGGCCCATATAGACCGCACGCATTTACTGATACACTCAATGAATGGCTGTACCTAATACAAATAAAACATCTCCAGTTAACTAGTAGATCATTCATTTAGTCCGCTCTTAAATAAGAGATCTAGAGCTAAAATGTTTTGTTTTTGAACTCAAGCTGAGCGCTCGTGTCGTGCTATCAGTGTCATGGATACAGTCTCTTGTGGCGGCGCGCGCGCGCGGCCTTCACTCGCTCTTAGGGCGCGCTCTTCAATCTATTGCCATTGCGGACACTATTCATTCCGGTGAAATCACAAAATAAAATGCACACAAACGTGTGTCCTATATACGTGTGTGTTTGATATAGACTGTAACCACTGATGAACATATTCGGTTTTGATGAGAGAAAAAAAAACTACACCGATGGCGGATGCGAACCCATAAACCTCTGACACGCTTGGCAAACGATCTAACCACTAGACCACAGGAGAACTCAAACAAATCTCGCAGATCAATATATTTCACTAAATAATTACAACCTAAGCAGTTATTTAAAACGTTTACACGAGCGTATAGGCCATACTTATGTATATATGTGTACGTACATAATATTCCAGATGTGTAATTCCAGAAAAGGAATTATAAAACACTAAACAACTTACTCCGAACTTGTATCCTCGGGGACCGGTCAATTCGTTCTTCAAAATGCAACCGTTCGTCTGAGTTTCAAATCCTCTGAAGGAGTAGCGTGCTTCCATCCCTAAAACGCGATGAACTATCAGTGAATCTCTGATGAAGAATCTTCATGTTGTTATGCAGTGATCGGGGGCGTGCTGCGTGTGCGATGCATATCGCCTATTTACCATGTGAAAAGCTCTGGGGGTGTGGCGGGCTCACCTAATTATCTATAATGAAGGGAGAGCGAAAAAAACTGTAACTCTCCTTGGTTTCAATATTTTTTTTAAAATAAATTACTTCATTTAAAAGAAGAGAAACTCAGCTTCATAAAGAGACATATCTCGTATCTCTGTGACAAGTATTGAAAGAGTTACAGTTAATATTTCGGACGCGTTTCAGAACGGACCTCACTGACAGAGACAAGGTAAAACGTGAATCATGTTTATTTTTCTTTATTTGACGAAAAGCACTACACTTTGTTTTTATTGTGAGTATCCACAGAAAAAATACACACTTAACAGGATCTAATGATGTACAACACTTATATTTAAGATCAAAATCAACAGAGTAAGTTGATTCTCTTTTGCACTGATAAGGAAAAAATCCAGCAAAACGCGAGGACGCGTTTTTCGACCTCTAAGGGTTAAATACACAAAACTACCTTCCCTTTAAAATGAAAGGTAATCTCCACATAGTGCATAAACATATAACCCCAACTTAAAATTGCACTTCTTACACAGAATAGTGATTTCACTGCGGTTAATTAAATGACCGGCATATTTAACTAACTCAACCATCTTTAATAACTGAGTATAAAGTCCCAGTATCATATATATTTAATCTCTGTAACGTGACGGCCGCTTAGTCATTCGCTCCGAGCGCCTCAAAGTCACTGTCTCTGGATCAGGCAGCCCGGGCTGGTACAACATAAAAGGTGGTGAGGCAGGTGCTGCGGAGACTGGCACAGCAAGGTCACTCTCCTGCTCAGCTGACTGAGTTGCTCCTTGAGGCTCTGTGCCCGGTTGCATAAAGCACCTTAAGTTTTTCCCTTAAAGGTGCTAAATGTAACTTTTCTTCTAAAATGAATCCTTTTTTTTATTGCCTGTGTGTGAAGGGGTTTAATCACATATTACAATGATCCACTTGTCGGTTTTTGTTATTACCTCTGAAGGCCAGTATTCCTATTTCTGTGTGAAGTCTCCGAGTCGGATTTTCTGCGAAATCCATCGGATGTGACGTGCATGCGCGCTCCCGAGCCTCTCTCCTTTTTATAATACAGTCTATGCGACGGCACTGCAGATGACATGGACAGAACATCCTCTTCTCAGTTCTCGCGCATGCGTTGTGGAAATCTCTTGAACTCACGTCTCAGGCCCACAAGGAAGAAAAGGAATAGTCGAATAAAGTCGTTATTTTTTATTTATTTTTTTTTCCGCACAAAAAGTATTCTCGTCGCTTGATAAACTTATAGTTGAGCCACTGTAGTCACATTTTTCAATGACTTTCTGGGCCGTCAAGTTACAATCCCTTAGGAAGTCTATGGAGGATTGATCAAGCTCTCAAATTTAATAAAAAATATCTTAATTTATGTTCCGAAGATGAACGAAGGTCTTACGGGGTTGGTACAGCATGGGGGTGAGTAATTAATAACTTAATTTTCATTTTTGGGTGAACTATCCCTTTAAGGTGCTTCATGCAACCGGGCTCTGGGTCTGAAACTATGGAAGTAAAATAATTACAAATGTTTTTGAAACAAAAAGCCTGTTGAATTGTACTACTTGAAAAAAAATGCATTGCATTAACCCTGGTTGTATTTTAATGCATTGCATTTTTAGGGCTTGCATTGTTTATGGGCTGAAATTTAGCATGGTTGAATATTTAAGCTGTGAATATTTCAATTCAAAACATTTCAAACACATTTTCATTAGTACATTTTTTAATAATCTATATTCACCTTTCATATTTCACTTCCAAAATATTCAAACTGATTAAAAATACAACTTATGATATTCAACAGGCGGTTTTCGGTCCATTTTATTTCGCTTTCAAATTCGCTTTCACAAATTCAGTGGTTCAAATTCGACAGTAAACTCAACGTTGACATCCAGGAACTGCATGAAAAGCAGTAGATTACCGAGCATAATCTCCATCTGCTGTTAGTCGACCTCACCAGCAGGGGGTGCAAGCGCGTGTTGTTGACGAAGATAGAGCAGTCAGAGCAAGCCATTCATTCATAAAAACTAATTTACAACAATGTAAGTGTATCTGTGATTATTATGACGTCTGTTTTATGTGAAATTCAGTGTCATTACGATTACTTTTCCTGTGTAGCCTACATGCATCTTTCTCTAGCGTGAACGAGATTATAATGTTATTCCCCCGATGTGGATGTACAGGTCCAATGTTACATTTGAGTTTGACATATTTCTATTGGTTGTTTAGTTGCGGCGATGTGCTGCATGCTACTATCTAACCTCAATACGTCAGGATTCCCCGGCTGGACATATAAAACGCTTAATGTAGCTTAATGGACTAATACAGTCTAAAAGACCAAACTCGCAGGCAAGCAGAAGGACTCGGAATATGAACTTAACGTGCAAAGTTTAATGCTCAGCGTTTCCCAGTGATACTGGCATAAAGTTGGCTTGACGTTCGCACATTTAGGGACCGTCTCTAAAGTTACATACAACATTGGTATACACGTTTCTAACTTCAATAGCATTTGAAGAGAACGACTTACAGTCATAAAACCAACTGTAAAGTGTTCATATAGGTGTCAGGCATAATGCACAATTTATTCAAATAAATTGAAGTTTGCTATTGAAGTTAGAAACGTTTAGGCCTAATAGAACTACCAATGTTACTTTAGAGACGGCCCTAAATGTGCGAATGTCAAAACAATTTTACGTTTAGTCATTTTTTAGCAGACGCTTTTATCCAAAGCGATTTACAGTCAAACTAACAATATAGAACAACAATATGAAAGTGCTATGATGACCCTTCCCAGTTTAGTCTAATGCAGTACATGTATGTTGGCATACTTCCTCAATAAGGTGCGAGTTTTGTCTTTTATATCACTGTATTATTCATTGGACTCATTAACCCATGTTATAATGAGCTGATGAGTTGAATCAGGTGTGTTTGATTAGGGAGACAAAGAAAACGTGTAGTGTTGGGGGTACGCCAGGACAGGTTTGAGAACCACTGGCCTAGCCTATGTCGGTCTGTCCATTTGCATTTTGATTATTTCGAGAACCGTGCGAGAACCCGAGAAGGAAAGCACAGCTCTGATCGAGCAAGATCGGGGGTTCTCCTCGTGAGAGGAGCACCAGTCAACGAACAGGTTCCATTTCAACGCATAGAGGCACCTCGTAGAGGGGGCTCTAGCGGAAGAGATGGTGTCAACTACCGCTGGAGGTAGGTCACCTAGAACCTCCGCGTCCCATCCAGGGACCAGACATGCAGTTTCCAGAGGTCTGGACGCAGGTGCCAGAGAGTGCCCCATCTCTGAGAGAGCAGGTCCTCCCTCAGAGGGATGAGCCAGGGAGGGGCTGTTGCGAGGAGCACTAGTTCTGGGAACCAGGTCCGGGCCAACTTACAAGACCTGCTCCTCGTCCTCCCTGACTTTGCACAAGGTCTGTGCAAGAAGGCTCACTGGGGGAAACGCATACTTGCGAAGCCCCCGGGACCAGCTGTGTGCCAGAGCATCCATGCAGAGGGTCCCCGCGGTCAGGGAGTACAACAACTGACAGTGAGACGTGTCCGGGGTGGCAAACAGATCTACCTGTGCGGTCCCGAAGCGCCTGTAAATCATCTGGACCACCTGGGGATGGAGTCGCCATTCTCCCGGTAGCACTTGCTTCCGTGAGAGCTCTTCGGATGCACGGTTGAGCAGGCCCGGAATGTAAATGGCATGAAGCGACCTCAGATGCTTCTGACTCCAAAGGAGGAGATGGCGGGCGAGTTGAGACATGCGGCGGGAGCGTAGACCACCCTGATGGTTGATGTACGCAACGGTCGCAGTGCTGTCCGTACGGACCAGTACATGCTTGCCTTGTGGCGGCGTTTTGAAGTGCCTCAACGGAAGATGTACTGCTAACAACTCGAGGCAGTTGATGTGCCAATGCAGTTGAGGACCCCGTCCACAGACCTGAAGCTGCATGCCCGTTGTATGTGGCCCCCCAGCCGATGGCAGAGGCATCCGTGGTGACACAGTGTCTGGACACTTGTTCTATGGGAACACCGGCCCGCAGAAACGAAGGGTCCGACCACAAACTGAGAGTTCGGCAACAGTGCAGGGTCACTGGGACCCGGCACGAGCCGCTCTGCCACACCCATCTCGGGACTCGATCGTGGAGCCAGTGTTGAAGCGGTCTCATATGAAGCAATCCGAGCGGCGTTACCGCACCTGCAGATGCCGTATGCCCCAGGAGCCTCTGAAATAGTTTCAGTAGTGCCGCTGTTTTGCGTCTGAGCGTGCTCACGCAGTTCAACACTGTAGAGATTCCAAGTACCATCATTAATTCTCTTTTATTAAATCATTTAATCGCAAACAAAGAACCAAGAGCCTTAACTAACACACATTCCTAAGGCCATGTGGTCAATTGATAAGGACTCCTCTCTTCCAAACTGGCGCCTAGAAGTCTAGAAGAGAAAATTAACTTTTTTCATTTATGGTGATAAATGTTCCTGAATGTCTTACAAACAGCGTGTTCTCTCTCTTGAGACAACAACCAGGCCTCCTGGGACTCCCTCCTGGCGGAAATCGGGTGGGAGAAGTGAAAAAAAAAACAGATGTTCCTTTGTCTCCCGCATGCGCGCAATACACATCCACGCACACACACAAACGTCCACGCACATACACACACGCAGGAACCCTAATTTTCTATCTATAAGTCGCTACTAAAACAGATTCGGTGTGTTAAAATACATGTAAAAAACTGTAAATGGGTAAACTTGTGCTGAGAATGTTATCATGAATGTAAGGGACCTATAAATGCCTGAACGTATGCATCAAGATGTAACTCTGCAATATTATGTCTGTGACGTGTCATGTTTGATATGGTTACAACCCTCCAAATCTGATCTATCTATTAAGCTGTATATCAATATCATGAAATGTATAACTACATGTATATGCCATTACCAAAGTAAGCTTAATTTTTCCTTTATCATAAAGATGCAAATTGACGCCGAACCTCACCCAACAAGGGGCGTACGCACTCCTCGAGATGGGCCATTGTCATTGGCCATCATGCGCGTGCTCAGTTTAACCTTAAAAAAAAAAAAAAAAACTTAGAGACGTTCGCCCTCTGTTCCTGTGTATCCTCTGTCCTATGTATCCTGATCCCCGATGTAATCCTTGTGTTTTATTTTAATGTTCCTGTTTTATTTTGTCTTTGTTTTATTTTCCGTATAGCCAGTCTGTTCTTAGTGCTGTCCTCGTCTTCCGACCGAGATACCCACGTGCGTTTGGTCAGTCTTCCAGCATCCCGGCGATAAGACTATCTTTACGCATACAGAACTGTCTAGGACGTTTGAATTCCCTGCGAGTAAACCACGCTTGAAAGGATCAAAGAAGTCCGCCTCCCATTTCCAGGACGCCGCACGCTTGCTTCTACACCACACTACAGGTCTGAAAAGCAAAATTGTTCCATCTAAATTTAGACGCTTGAAAGTGTGTATCCTGTGGCTGTCTCTGAGGGTCTAACTGTGCTAGCAATTGTGTTTTCCTTGTGTTTCCACTTTTCTTTTCTTATTGTTTTCATTTAATTTTGTTTCATCTATATCCTTGTTTTACATGTAGTGTAGTTCATTTATTACTTTATTGCCTCTGTTGTTGTTGATCACATAACAAAGCCTCTTTAATATGAGATCCTAACGCTACAATCTGATATTGTTTAAGTGCACAAAACATTGTCAGTAAAATTAAGCTAAAATAGGCCACAAGTCGTTGATAAACTCCAGCCAAATACCACGGCGGACGTGCTGACTTAGAAGGAGGCGTCAACTGCTTTGGTATTTTTAAAGATCAGCCATATCCCTCTGTGTAGGATGTATTCCTAATTAATAATAATAATAATAATACATTTTATTTAAAGGCGCCTTACATGACACTCAAGGACACCTTACAGACACAATAAAACAAATCAACCTCAGATACAAATAAAAAACTTGTTTGACAAAACTTGTTTGACAAAAATCACATAAAAGCCTGCCGAAAAAGATGGGTTTTAAGGCGAGATTTAAAAACATGAATACTTGCACTGTTTCGCACATCCTGTGGCAGCTGGTTCCATAAATAAGGAGCTGCAAAACTAATAGCCCGGGACCCCATAGAAGTAGTGCGGGTTCTAGGGAGAACAAGAGTGAGCGAAGAAGACGATCTTAAAGTCCGAGATGGAGTATAGATATTAAGAAGGTCCAATAAATATGAAGGAGCAAGGTTATTGAGTGCCTTAAAAATAAGAAGAAGAATTTTGAAATCAATACGATATTTTACCGGGAGCCAGTGCAAGTGTTTTAGTATGGGAGTTATATGTTCAGCAAGGGTAGTTCTGCTGATAATGCGGGCAGCCGGATTTTTTACTAACTGAAGTTTATTGAGTACCTTAGAAGGCAATCCATAATAAAGACTGTTGCAAAAATCAAGACGGGACGTAACTAGAGCATGGACTAGAATTGATGTGCTCTTTACTGAGAGAGCCGGACGAAGTCGATTGATGTTGCGTATATGAAAATAAGCAGAGCGGATGAGACTGTTTATATGTGCTTCAAATGAAAGAGTACTGTCCAAAATGACCCCCAGACTTTTAACTTGTTTAGATACAGAGTTTTACTGGTGTTAAGTTTAAGAAAATTTAAAGAAAACCATTCTTTAATCTCAGCCAAACAGTCTGAGAGGACAGATGGAGGAAAATTAGCGGAAGGTTTCGAAGACAGATAAAGTTGGGTGTCGTCGGCATATAGACATGCGAAGTCTTTGAGCAGAACTGCTTCAGCTGAACAAATTGAGTACGGTCCGTAAAATATGATTGAAACCAAGTCAAAGGGGTGCCAGTAATTCCAATAGTCTCCAATCTGTGCAACATAATTCTGTGTGATACAGTATCAAATGCTGCACTTAGATCAAGTAAGATTAAGATAGATAAAAGTCCAGAGTCAGCAGCTAACAATAGGTCATTAGAGATCTTAACTAAAGCAGTCTCAACACTATGGTAAGGTCGGAACCCAGATTGAAATTGCTCGTACAGACCATTGTGAGACAGATGACTCTGGACTTGGGCTGCAACACACCTTTCCAAAATTTTAGAAAGGAAAGGTAGAGTTGAGATGGGGCGAAAATGATCAAAGTTACTTGAATCAGCCCCCGGTTTTTTAAGTAAAGGAATTATCACAGCAGTTTTCAGTTGAGATGGCACAATTCCAGAAGTAAGTGAAGAATTAAAGGAGATAGAGAAGACAGGCAGGATTTAACCAAGTACGTTGGAATAGGGTCCAACTGACATGTAGTAGATTTACTCTTATTAATAATAATACTTACTTCCTCGATGGTTGGTAGTTCAAAAGAGGTAAGCATAAAATTGGGAGGTTGATCAGAGCAAGGGTTAAATTGACAGCTGTCTAACTTTGTCACAGACATTTGTTGATGAATGTTTTCAATTTTCCTTATGAAAAACGACATAAAACTTTCACAGAGATCAGCAGAGTAAAGATGTGATGGAAAAGAATCAGGTGGTTTTAAAATATTATTTAACACAGAAAAGAGAGTTCTTGAATTCCCTTCACCAGAACTAATCATACTGGCAAAGTAATCAGTTTTAGCTGTAGTAAGAGAAACCTTATAGTTTTTCATATGCTCAGAGTACAGTTCTTTATGCACCACAAGTCCAGTCTTAACATATAATCGCTCCAGGCGTCGACCTTTAACTTTTAATATGCGTAGTTCTGGAGTAAACCAAGGAGCAGACTTAACAAATGAAACCAAACTGGTTTTTAATGGAGCACAAACATCTAAGATAGTTTGCAATTAATTATTGTAATGTAGAATCAGGTCGTCTGGGGTGGAATAGTGAACATTACTACAAATGTTGGAAAATGATTCAGCAAAGATCGTAACATCAATGTTTTTTTATGTTCCGGAATGAGATAGAACGGCATTGATTATGCTTAAAAACAGGTAACTGAACATTAAACGACACCAACATATGATCGGATATGGACAGATCAGAAGTAGTACAATTATGAGGAGTTAGACCTGACCAACACACAAGATCCAGGGTATGACCTTTTACATGGGTAGGTGAATTGATAAATTGATGTAAGCCAAAGCCATCAAGACATGATAAAAAATCCTGTGTGGATACACTCCCAGTATTATCAATATGAATATTGAAGTCCCCAAGCAGGATCACATTAGGAGACAGTGAAGAAAGAAAAGTTAAAAACACAGAAAATTCATGTTGAAAAACAGAGTTGGTCTTAGGGGGGCGCTACACAGTAGCAAGAATCATAATTCGTTAATCATAATCATAATTCGTTGTGTTTAATTGTTATATACATGTCCTAAACAGACGTGTATGCTGTACAGTGTTGGGCAGTAACACGTTACTGTAACGCAGTTACTTTTGACAGTAACTAATACTGTAATGCATTACTTTTTAAATAAATGAACTCCGTTACCGTTACCATATGGCGCGTTGTCCGTTACTTTTTAAAATTAATTAGTTGCTGGAGCGGCTGAGAAGTGTGCGCTGTCATTACACAGTACGAGAGCACTGAAGAGACTGCTAGCATTATACAGAGCGAGAGGACACCTGAGGACACATAACAAACTCACTGGCTGAGTTGTTTACGTACACGTGAGGCAGCGCGAGCACGGAGATTACAAGCTGCACGGAGAGCGCTGAGCACTTGATGCGCATTTAAAACACAGACAGCGAAACGGTATGAATACAGAACACTTAAGTACACATTGCCATATTATTATAAAGTAATACTTTTTTTGACTAGATGCTGCATCAGCAGAGAAAGAACAGAAGCTTGCCGTCGAGTCTGAGAGGAATAACATTAGTAACGGCTAACTTAGCTCAAGCGATTAAAGCAATGTGACAAAAACACACGCAGACCTGACCCACATGTTTTATGTCGCAATTGTTACCATCTATTTGCATTAGTTTATATCCAGCTGGTCACTTTTATGCATTCATCAGCCGGCGAAGTTGTATTTTTAAAACTAGTGACGTGATTGATGTTGTGTTGGGTTCTTTTACAAATAAAGACCGATGCTTTGAGCGTTCACTGAGCTGCTTTATTAACAGGCTGCAACAATAACATTGTGTGTCACTTCTTCTATATCGCTTGCTCAAGCCGTACTCCCCCTCATACATGCCCGTGTTGCCCTCTAGTGGTAACATGTAATATAGATTACACCACATCCCCCTTACTGAAGGTAAGTTATCTACTCTTAGCTGTAACTAAAACCATTAGCATTTTCTTTTCCCTTATCAAACAGTTATTGGGACATTAGAACATTTTCTATGCAAAAACTCGTATTAGATTAAGGCGTATTCAGAACTTATTCAAAGCACAACAGAAATGTTAATGCATTCTTTTACAGATCCAGTCTTTTTGGTTTTACCACTTCTCTACCAGACCTGGTTCAAACAACATCGGGTGCTTGATGTGCTTGTGGCTCAGAAAGTATCTCTGCAGGAGTGTTTCTTTCATTAGACTGGGTCAGTTGTGATTCAGTATGAGTCTCTGATATCGGCAAAGGCACAAGATGACTGCGATTCCTTCTGATAGTTCCCTGCGGTCCACTGATGACATAAGACCGTGGAGTTGGGTGGACAGATGTCACTGTGCCTGTTGCTTTTGCATTTGCAATCCAAACAGGGTTTCCGGGTATCAGTTTATCCAGATCCCTTGTTCTGTGTCTTTTGTTGAAACATTCGGTTTGTCTCATCCTTCTCTCCCTCTCCACATGACGAAGTTGTCGAAGATTTGGCACACAAGGCTGTAAGGCCTCTGGTAGCATCGGCAGGGTGGTACGAAGTCGACGCCCCATGAGTAGCTCTGCAGGGCTGTAGCCATTTGCCAGCGCTGTGGTCTTATAGGCTAATAGAGCTCTGTACAGATCACTAGCTTTCTTGAGGAGATTTTTAACTGTTTGGACTGCTCTCTCCGCCTCGCCGTTACTTTGGGGTACCTGGGACTACTGGTCACATGCTCAAAACAGTATTCACTTGCAAAGTCTTTCATTTCCTGACATGCAAACTGCGGGCCGTTGTCCGTGATCAGTATCTCTCGTATTCCATGACGTGCAAATATTGACTTCAAATGCACAATGACATTGGCAGAGCGAGTTGGACTGAGCTGAGCAATCTCTATATACCTAGAGAAGTAGTCCACTAGTAACAGGTAGTTTTTATCTTTCAGAGCGAACAAGTCAGCACCTAACTTCTGCCATGGTCTTTCAGGTAGATCTGTGGGCATTAAAGGCTCTCTTGCATTGACTCTTTCCTGTATGCACTGTCTGCATTTGAGGACAAGTTCACTGATCTGGTTGCTTAAACCTGGCCACCACACTGCCTGACGGGCACGCTCTCTGCACTTAACCACCCCCTGGTGGCCCTCGTGAATTTTGTCCAAAACTGAGTTTCTCATATTAGCAGGAATAACTAACCTTGTGCCCCTAAGTAGTAGTCCGTAGTGCACACTCAGAACAGCTCTCTCAGGCCAGTAGTGCTTCACCGCTCCTTGCAGCTGGTTACGATCCGGCCAGCCTTCTGCACAGTACCTTATGACTTGAGAACAGACGCTGTCAGACTTAGAAGGCTGTTGAAATGATTATTTGTTTATAGTGAGAGAGACTGCTTGAGTTGAGGAAGGGATGGTAACTGTGTCTGTCTTTCTGTTATCGGCCTGCTAAAGCAAGCTGAAGAAAAATAATGATAATGAACCAAAACAACGCAGCTGACTTGTCTAAAAAAAAATCAAATGAATAATGAACAGACATGCTTTGAAACTGGTTAAGATACCATGTAAAGTTAGGTAAAAGCTACAAAAGCTACACACAAAATGTGAAGTTAAAATCTTATTTAAAATTTAAATCTTTTTAGCAATGATATAAAGAAACGCGAACATTGAAAATGAGCAGTTAACATATGTGCGTCTAGTATGAGTGCGTGTGATGGGGACTGCACTTTATGTCTTGTATGTATTAGTTTGGAGTACTAATATTCTGCCTAAATAGTGAGTATATTGTGTCATTAACCTCTGGAATGAGTGTTTTATCATTATAGATGGGTTAAGGCAAATTACAAATTTTAAAGAAGCCGGTAATTCTGAGTGGATCCGATGAAAAGATGATACAGAACATGGGACAAGCTTTAGGTTGATTGGTCATCAGGCTCTGTCTGGTATTAATTACTTTTGTCATTTATTATGTTGATTTGAATTACTTTCTGGATCAGAAGACCCTCTAGCACAGATTCAAGGTAAAAATTAGTGTCCTCCATAAGGTCTGTATCAGCATCAGTAACACTGTTTGTAAGCGGTAAGCGTTAGAGTGTGTCAGCTGTGGTGAGACTTTTGCCGGGGATCTGCTTTATTGTGTATGAGTACCTCATTAAGCGCATACGGAATCTCTGTATCCGCGGCGGAAGCGCATCCAAAGCTTGTCCTCCCAGAAGACTCACTAGAGGCTTGTGGTCAGTTTCGAGTTCAAAGTGAAGGCCTAGGATAAAGTCATTAAACCTCTCTCAGGCCCACGTAAGAGCCAGCGCTTCTTTTTCCACCTGAGCGTAGCGCTGCTCTGTAGGTGTTAATGATCGGGAAGCATAAGCAACTGGTGACCACACATCTCCCTCTTTCTGCAGCATGACTGCCCCCAAGCCAAATGAAGAGGCATCCGCGGATTTTTTCTGTGGCTTATTTGGGTTGTAGAGCTGTAACACAGGAGGAGAAGACAGTTCTTGTTTAAGGTTGTAAAACGCCTTTTGCTGGTCGTGCCCCCAGTACCACATATTCTTGGTTGAAAGTAAGTCTCTCAGTGGTTTGTCCTTTTCAGAAAGATTTGGTATAAATTTCCCCAGTTGGTTTACCATACCGAGAAAGCTCCTGAGCTCACTCACGTTGCTTGGCTCCTTCATGTCCTGAACAGCTTGGGTTTTATCTGGATCAGGGCTCATTCCATCTGCTGAGACGATGAATACAAGGAATTTGACTTTTCGTTTGGTAAACTCACATTTCGACATGTTCAATGTAACGCCGGCTTTCTCTGCCCGCTGCAGGACAGCATGCAGTCTTGTGTCATGCTCGTCTACGGTCGATCCCCAGACCAGGATGTCGTCCATGTGTCAGACGACTCCCTCGAGATCTGCTGTAACCTCCGTCACCATCATGTTTTGAAAATGTTCGGGCGCGCTGGAGATACCAAATGGTAAACGGTTGAAGTGGTACCTGCCGAAGGCGTAATGAAGGTGGTGAGGAGTGCCGACTCTTTGGATAGTGGTATTTGCCAAAAGCCCATATTCGCGTCAAGTTTAGAAAAATACTGAGCACCTGTGAGCATGCCTAGTGTTTGGTCTACAGAAGGAAGTATGTATCTTTCACGACACACGGACTCATTTAAAGGTGTCATGTCCACACAGATACGCACCTTCTCTTTGTCCTTTTTGGGAGCTATAACCATGCCGCAGCACCAGTCGGTCGGCTCGTCCACACGACTAATAACTCCCAACCTTTCCATTCTGTCCAGTTCTTCTTTAACTTTGCCCATGAGCGGCAGTGGCACTCGCCTTGGCACTTTTATCGAAAAGGGCTTTGCATCAGGTTTTAGTTTTATGGTGTATGGCTTTTCTACCCGCCCAAGTCCTTTGCATAACTTGGGGTATGCTTTATTCACTGTCTCCTCGTTTATAGTATCGACTCTAGCGATAAGCTTCAGCCTCACCGAAGCTGTTCTACTCAGCAGTGCTACACGGAGATTTCGGACAACATAAATCTTCTCCGTAGTGCTCCTGTCCCCATACACAATAGTCTCTGTGGTAGACCCCAAAACAGTTAACGCAGCCCCCACCGCGTCCATAGAGTGGTCTTTCTGCCTTGTCCAATGTTTTGTCTTTGAGTCTGAAGCTTACAAATGTTTGTTCGGAAATAGCGGACACGTCTGCTCCGGAGTCTAACTTGAAGGTCACCTTCTGTCCGCCCACATTTATGTCCGCCAGCCATGGTTCTTCTCCAGAATCCACCTCACCCAGAAAAAGTCCAGCTGCACTGTCCGCAACCTCGTTCACAGATGTGTTGGACTTACAGACTCTACCATAGTGACCGCGTTTTCCACAGTTATGACATTCAGCATTTTTTGCTGGGCATTGTGCTGCTGCGTGCACGGGTGCTTTGCCACACTTGGAACATGCTTTACTGTCATGTTTAGTCTGCTGAAATTTCAAAGACTTAAATTGTTTTTTTCTCTTTAGTTTTGAACTTGTTCAGCTTGGCTTTTCTAACTACTGCATCCATAGCTGTTTTGCTAGCGATAACTTCGCCTCTCAGGTCAGTTTGCTGTCTCTTTATTTCTTCCGATTGTCTTGCCATAGTGATAGCTTTAGCTAGGGTAAGATCTTTGTCAAGCTGCATTCTTTCTGACAGAGACGAATCTTTAAGACCCACTACAAGCCTATCTCTCAGAAGATCATCATGAAGAGCACCATACTCACAGTTTTCTGCTAGTGCATAAAGAGCTGTAATAAATGTGTCCACGGGTTCTGATGGCTGTTGCACTCTCTTATTAAATTTTGCCCTCTCGTAAATCACATTCTTTCTTGGGACAAAATGTCTGTCGAAAGCTGTTTTGACTGCATTGTATTGCTGACGCTGCATGGCCGTTAGCTCGAGCCCTCTTAGCACGTCGTCAGCCTCGTCTCCCATGCAATAAACCAAAGTATTGACTTGGTTTGCTTCCGAAGAGCTATTCAGGTTACTTGCCAGTCTAAAACGCTCGAACCGTCTACTCCACCTTTCCCACTCTTGAGGCTTTGCAAAATCAAACGGCTCCGGTGGTTTGATGGTGAAGGTTGCCGCCGCCTTTACTGGACCCGCCGTCGCGGCTGCTCCCGCTGCTGAGGCTCCTCTCTCTTGTTCTTCCTCACTCATAATCGCTAGCCGGGCGCAAAGCTGACTTTTTTTCTCAAAGCACAGCCACTTCTGACACCATGTTGTGTTGGGTTCTTTTACAAATAAAGACTGATGCTTTGAGCGTTCACTGAGCTGCTTTATTAACAGGCTGCAACAATACATTGTGTGTCACTTCTTCTATATCGCTTGCTCAAGCCGTACTCCCCCTCATACATGCCCGTGTTGCCCTCTAGTGGTAACATGTAATATAGATTACACCACAATTGATTGCTTACATTGAAATGTTCATGCAGCCTACATCAAGTCTAATCAAGTGTTCTAAAATTTAAGCAAATAAAGTGAAAGACTGTACATGTAATATAGGTCTACAATTATGTAATTTTAATGCTCTGGCCTTTGCAGATATTTAAATATGGCCATCTTCTTTAAGCTTGAATCATATAAATGGTAACACTTTACAATAAGATTACAATTTTAGCATTAAATATGGTTAATAAATGTTGTAGAAGTATCATTCATTGTTAGATGTATTTGTATCTCCTTGGTTAATGTAGGCCTACTATGAACTAACAAGAATGATCAAGGTACAATTGTATTGCTCAAATATTAATTCATGCAGTAAAAATGTATACTGTCAGCTGCATGAACATATCAATGTTGAGAAAGCAATCAAGTCACTAGCTTTAAAACAGCTTGTTTTGTTATTTATTTCAGAAATCATTGATATATTCAGTTTGTGCTGGTCTGACTTAAATAAAATAGTGTTTAAAAATTACTTTCTGTTTAAGTCAGTTTTGTGTTTGTATAGACCATAACGCATAAAAGGGCATTAATGGGAACAATCTTGACCGGTAGCCTGTGAAGGGACCGATTCAGGACGCGCAGGTCCAAGATTGGCCGTAACCCACCTCCTTTCTTGGGTACAATGAAGTATGGGCTGTAGAAGCCTGTCCCCGAAATCACACTTCACAGCGAGTTGGCGCAGATCAGCATATTCCGTCACTGTCTGGCCGCTTTTCTGGACACATTTACGGTACCTGAAACACTTGGTGATGACCAATGGTTTTGGTTCATAGTAATCTTTTAGAATGGTCACAATCTGGTTATAAGTTTTGTCCTTTGGCTTGTCAGGCTGGACCAGGTTGCATAGAAGGCCATAATGTTGCTGCGCCGACCGAGCTCAACAATACGGGAACTTTCTTTCCATCGTCGACATCATGAGCTTCGAACAGCAACTCCATGTGCTCAACGTAGGCAGAACAAGTTTCATGCTCCGGTTTGAACTCGTCTGGTCTTTGGGAAAAGTGCGCCATTTTCACAAACTAAACCGATATATCTCGTCGCCAATTATGTGGTGTACTTAAATGACTAGGCAAGGCACACGTTTTACTGCTTTATAAGTGAGAACTGGGCATAACACAAGAGCTCAACATGAGGGTATTACAGACTCATTCTTTTATCTGACATGCGCAGACAACACACAAGCTAACAACGGCAAGTCTTTAATATTAATGGTATTAAATACACCACACATGTCAAAGTACACTACACTCCCCATATCCAACCAAGCAGAGCACTGGGGTAAAGTACATGCAAAGTGAAACTTACAAACAATTGAAATAATAATAAAGCTGTTTCACTGATCACGTGACTGTGACGTGAAGCAAAATAAAAAAAAAACCTCTATACAGGGATTTATTGGAAGTTTCACTGCTTATTCCTCTGTGTCATTACATGCAAGTAGTAAGTAGTACTTGCAAGTATGTGGGAAGTTTATGGACTCTGTGATTTCTACTATTTTGGAAATCATATGGTTACAGAGGGCATAACCTTTGATTGCTTTGAGCTATCAACACAAAACTTTGCACAGACACAGTTGACTTGATTGTGAACAAGTCTGAGACCCACCCTTCAAATAGACATCATATCAAACATGAATAATAGAAAAATATATATATATATTTTTTAGATCTCGCTTTTTGTTTTGTCTGCAGTTAAAGTTTACAATAATGATTCCAATCTTTTTTTATCCACATTTTAAAAACACAATCTAAAAACTGATTATTTATTCTGTTATTATTCCTGTTATATGAGAGTTTAAGCATGCCACTCTTCCATATAGGCCGTGTGAGAAGGAAGTGAAAGCTAGATCTTGGTGTGACTGTCCGACGACCTCTTCGATTTAAGTCTTGGAAAGGAAATAAAAGTGAGTACTTTACACTTCACACCATTTACAGACAGTAAAACAGTCACTGAGTGAAGTGTTCCCAGGCTCTGGTCTAGTCCTCAGACACCAGGGATATTATTTTAGTTTATGCTGGAATATGGTAGGGGAGTGCAGGGCACAACCTAACGCAGGGTTAAACGCAGACCTTTTACAGTTAGTCAGGATCAAGCAGGATGTGTTTCCGCTCTTTTTCTCTTGCTGACAGAAGATGGACTCTTACCGATTTGTGGAAAGTTTTGATAAGATTTCGTGAAGACATGAAAAAAAGAGTGTTTTGACACCATGCAAGTACTTTCTGAGTTGGGTGTGTACATCACCAAATCTAACTTTATATTGCCTTAATCACTGTCTTGTTGGCTAAAACACAGCACCATTTTGAAACATATCAGAAACTCCTTAAACTGTTAGCTAGGCTAAAAAATTTTTTTTTTTACACAGCCAAGTGTAAAATGATTATGCAAGAAAAACAGAAAGCCACACAACTTTTCAGGTCTAAGTATTCATTCATTCATTCATTCATTCATTCATTCATTCATTCATTCATTCATTCATTCATTCATTTAGCCATGTTTCACTTTGTTGGCCTTTCATAAACAATGTTGGAATTTAAATGTCAAAGTATGATTTTTTCACATTTGTTAACTATGCATTGATCACTTTTTTTTTTTTTTTTAAAGCCTGTATTTCATGCAATAAAACCCTTATAATAATAATAATTTTGCATTCAGCTACCACACACAAATATAATTCAATAGCAATAACAATATTTTATGATTTTGTTTGTTTTTTTTATTGCTAAACTGTGCAGCCTTTTCATATATCTCTATTCATGATATTGATCCATAATAGAAGGATGTTTGGATGAGGGATGGATGGATAAATATCTATCTCTACAGATGTACAAACTATACAGATAAAATAGTACTGAATTATGTGTGTTACAAGTAACCCCTCTGTCTGTTACAATTAACCCCGCATATGGGGTAAATTGTAACATTTGCACTTCTGTCACTTTCAGTGCAACTGTACAAAAATGGTAGGTCCTAGAAAAATAAACTAGTGTTCATTTGTAGCAGATATGTATATGTTGCTTGTGTAAAAAATGTTTTAAACCAAAGTAATTATATTTTTAATAATTAAGCCAAAACCAAAACGAGTTAGGTTGTGCACCGCGCTTCCCTACACATTAGTTAAAACTAGAATCCCACTGACCTCAGATCAGGCCCTTCATATGCAGTGGAAAACGAACTAGATTTGCTTTTTGTTTAAAGAGTTATAAGGTATTCATTGAATATTACATCTGGATGAAGGGAAACGGATCACAAAAGCACAGAAATAACAGGTTACACATTTTCTTTGTTGATTGCAGAAAAGAGCCAAAATTAAATATGTAAAGAGGTGCCATGTCTGTTTTTGGTTTTGTTTCATATTCATGATCATATACATGTACTGTTGTTTTCATGTTTAAGTCAAGTTAAATGAGGTGCTTATAAATGTATAAGCTCCATCTTCATTACACAGCGATTGTCACCAGATCTCTTAACTTTTTTTTTTTTTTTTGCTAAGCCAATTGTGCCTTCAGGTAAAGCAGACAGAAAAAAAATAATGTTCAAATGTCAAGGGCAAGAGCCCAACTAAAACCAACACTGATCACCATCACGGTGACCTAAACTATAAATCATCAACTTCTAAAGCTCTGTTAATGCTCAAAAAGACCATCTGACGCTGGTAATTCTGTTTGTGGTGTTGTTTAATGCTCTTCTGCTGAGATCTTAAGATATTTAATTTATTCTTTTATCGTCAGTTGATTTAATCTAAGGCTGTGGCTGGAAGTCAATAGTTTACTGTAAAATCGAAGTCAAATTAACTAAACAAAATAAGTTATTTTCTGTGAAAGTATTGTGTAGTTACTGTGTAGTTGCTGATGCATTGATGACCTCTTTGTTAAGCTCATCATCTCATGCATGTGTGCTGTTGTTAAAAATTATCTGCAAAATGATTAGGTTAAATTGATGTTTAGTTGACTCATTTAAATTAATATTATTTTTTATCTTTTTTAGTTAACTCAAGTGAAATAAGATCACAGTATAAATTTAAAATGACAATTGACCAATTTAGGGTTAATCGTAACGGGCCGAACAAGACGATAGACGTGCGTATCCATATGCAAGGCTTTATTCCAAAACATGGTCATAATACAGGCAAGGTCAATAAACAGTAAACAGGAATGGCTGAGGCATGACACAGAGTAATTCTTAAGGCAAGTGTGGGTAGACAATCGGCGAACAATATCCAACAGGAAGCAAAGCAAAGAGAAATAATCCAGGTAAACAGCAATAATCCAAACGAGGTACAACCAGAGTCTAAAGGGCTGGGCTAAGGGTGAATCCAGGAAACACAGGCACGAATCAGAACACTGGAAAACACAAAGGACAAGACTAAGATCTTCTGTAGAGAAGCTAACACTAGGGGAGTGCTACGCAATACAATACTCAGAATCAGGGAGAGAAAGTCCAAGGCTTAAAAGGAGTGTGAGATAGTTCTCAGGTGTGAGCGTGATTAGTGGAATCAGCTGTGTGTATGAATGATGGGGATTGCTGTGAAATGCAAGAGTCCATGCTGTGAGTGGGTGACCTCTGGTGGTGACCGACCGGAAGTGCATGAACCAGATTCGTGACAATCGGTTTCCTCAGGGGCGTCATTAGAATTTTAATTTTAGGGGGGCTAAGCCCCGAATGAGGGTATGATTTTTAATAATAATAATAATAATAATAAAGGTAACACTTTAGTTTAGGATCTAATGCTCACTATTAACCAGTTTCATTACCATGCAAAGGCAGGGTTTTATAATCACTGTGGTCCCAAATGTGAGGTAGGGTAGATAGGGGGTTCGGGGTTCGGAAATCATAATTTTGATTTCTCTGATCTACTATACATCTGCTTTTTAAAATGTTTTGAAGGCCAAAAAAATGGATAACAGCTTTAAAACCATGTCAGTGGGCAGCTGATTATTTTTCTCTCCTCATCAGCATCACACTCTTTTTCTCTTTGTTTTTCTCTCTTGCCCTGTCTCTCCCCCTCCTAAAGCTCAGCTTTGACTGATATAGGCTTTTCATTTTTGTCTGTCAGTGAAGAAAGTAAACATAGGGTCAACTGATAGGTTGATTTTGCACATGAATCATTTTCTCAGACGTGTTTATTTACTGAAAGCTACTAAAGCTAGGTAATTAAGTTTATTAAATGCATTCACAATATGTAGGCTACACATTAATTATTTCTATTATGCCTAATACAGGGCCGTATACAGGGCTTTATAATCAAAGAGGTTCTACATTTGATGTTCTCTGATATGTGCATTTCAAGACGTTTGAAGACCAAAAAAAAAGGATAAGAAATAGCTTTAAAACCATGTCAGTGGGCAGAAGATTATTTGTCAATACCTGCTCTCTCCTCATCTCCATCACTCTTTTTTCCTCAGTCTCTTCATCCCTTTCTCTTCCCCTCCTAAAGCTGAGCTTTTTTAATCTACTAAAGGCTACAATTTGTATTATATTCTCAATATGTACACATTCATTATTAATCTTGTGCCTAACATGATGAAAACGGCTTTGTTAATGTTTCTTGTCCCCTCACAATGACAGTAAACTAATTATTACACGAGTCACGTTACATAGGCCTATTTTCAGTTCAAAATGGCGAAATTAGACAAAACTATATTACTTTGCCTGATTTTTTTTGTCATTCGTTTAACATTTCTGACCTAAAAAAATTCAAATATGAAATGTTAAGTTTAGTAACTTACATCTTATCTCACACTTGACCGTAGGCTACGCGTTGAGTCGCACTGTTAAAATTCGCGCTCAGCAGTGTCTGTGAAAATAAAGCCCACCTACTTTGATTTGATTGGTCATCTCAAATATTCTGACATTGACGAGCAGTGACAGACCAATGAGGCTCAGATGAACACACACACACACTGTCCTCTGTTTCTGACATGCTCTCTGCCCGGCGCCACTGCGGAATGAAGATGAAGAATGCGCTGAATCTGATTAAAACAAGACTGAAGCGAACACGAATTTGTGTAGCCTACATACATTAATCACAAAAAAGGGCCTGGCGACGCCCCTGGGTTTGCTCAAATGAAATAAGTTTACAAAGGTTTTAATTCATAGTGTAAAGATTAAAGTAAAGAACTGTAAATTGACAGCTGCTCCTGTTTTGCTGCTTTTACAGGAGTG
>JAZAVI010000102.1:292500-322526 GCA_036326025.1 Chrosomus eos | reverse complement strand
TTTCTCCTTACGGTGAAGCTGCCATGGATTACAGACGCTGTACTCCGCCATGTGCTCGTTACATCGCTAACGACGACCCACACAGTAAGTGCGTTAAATGTTTGGGTTTTTCACATGCGCGTGAGGCAGTTATAGGATCGTCTAAATGCAAATTCTGTGAAAATTTGTTGCTCAAAACCCTCAAATTGCGGCTCGCGGTCTTTGAGAGGGAATCATTCGTCTCCCCCTGTCGCGCTCCCGAGGCCTCTCGAGGATCCGCGACCTGGGGTTCGGATGTAGAGCTTGAGGATGCGGAGTTCGAGCAGACGAGCCCCGCTCTTTCTCTCCCTCCCTCCCCTCGGCACGCGCGAGACATGCCAGTCGAATTTTCACACGATTATTTGCGCCCCAGCCCGGGAGCACGCGACGCGGTTTCTTTCGGGCTGGAGGATATACTTTTTACCGAGGCTTCCGACTCCGAGGATTTCGGGCCTACTCTCGCCGACGAGGTTATTCCGCCGAGCGGCCAGGAAGCGCGGCCTACTGCGGCCTACGCGGAGCTCGTTGACGTGCTTTCGCGCGCTACGGAGAAGCTCACTATTGATTGGCCCGACGAGCCACGTGAGTCTCAGTCGTCGAAACTCGACGAAAGGCTTCTCAGTGGCCCTAATTCTAGGCCTCAACGGAGGAAGCTGCCATTTTTCAGTGATCTGCATCATGAGATCTCCAGATCCTGGAAGCAGCCTTTCTCTTCGCGCCTCACTAATGCGGCTGCTGCTGATTTCACCAACCTGGTAGGTTCTGTGGAACAGGGCTATTCCGCCATTCCGGCGATTGAGGAAACTTTAGCCGACCATCTTGCTCCGTCGTCTGCGCCGTCCTGGAAGTCGCGCCCCCTTCTCCCTTCTAAAGCATGTAGGACTACTTCCTCTCTGATTGGGAAATCCTACATGGCGGCTGGGCAGGCAGGCATGACCCTGCACACTATGGCCATTCTTCAGGCCTACCAGGCGGACGTCCTGAAGGAAATGGACGAGGGTGACGGTGTGACCCCTGAAGCGGTCAAGGAGCTTCGTAAGGCTACGGATTTAGCCTTAAGAGCCACCAAGCATACCGCACGTGCTATAGGTCGCTCTATGGCTGGTTCTGTTGCGGTGGAGCGCCACTTGTGGCTTAATCTCACGGAGATCCGTGATAAAGAGAAGGTTTTCCTCTTGGACGCCCCCATTTCTCAAACAGGGTTGTTTGGTGAGGCGGTCAACACAGTGGTTGAGAAATTCCGCTCCTCCAAATCCCAATCGGCCGCGTTCAGACAGTTCATGCCCAGGAGGGCTAGGGAACCTTCTGCTCCCCCCCCCGGTGCGACCCAGAGAACGTCCCTCTCATAGACCGGAGTTCTCTTCCAGAAGAAGCGAACCAGGGCATCCCCCACCTGCCACGGTTTGGGGAGCCCGCGGTCGCCCGTTTCCCCGTCAACGGCCTCACAAGCGCCTCCAGTTGAAGCGGTCCGACAAACCGACTGCTCCGGCGGCGCAGAGCCGTTCCTGACCCTCCGGTCAGAAAAAGGAGAGCTCCTCTGGTTCCTCAGGGTTGGGTCAGACCGCGCAAGCGTTTCTGCCCACCTCCCAGCTCTCCTTTCCTTGCCCTGTCACCTTCGCCACTCAGAGTGTCTCGAAGTGCAGGCCATATTTCACCTTCTCTACTCAGTCTGGTGCGGGAGGAAGGAGACGCTTTCGGCTTTCTCCCCTCACCCCCCACGCTCTCTATAACTACCGGCCGCATCCTCGGAGGCACTTTCCGTTTTCCTCCGAAGCAGGCGGACCTGGTCACCATGACCCCAATCTCGATGCCTCCCATCACGTGCCAGGACGCCGATGGCCCTCCTGCACAGTCAACCTCTTTACCCCAGGAGCGTCAACACGGCACCCTTACTCAGGTATGTCGTCTGCATTACAACATCCCTCCTCCTCTATCACATTTCCTTCCAGAGTGGGAACGCTTACCAGGGGTATCGTCCTGGGTTCTTCGCACAATTCGGTTCGGCTACACTCTTCAGTTTTGCCGCAATCCCCCCTGTTTCAACGGGGTGTTTCCTACTGTAGTAGACAGCGCCGCTCAGGCTTCTGTACTGCAGCAGGAAATCTCTTCACTCCTTCTCAAAGGAGCAATAGAGGAGATTACTCCAGGGGAAACCGAGCGGGGCTTTTACAGCCGTTACTTCCTGGTCCCGAAGAAGGGCGGCGGTTTGCGTCCCATACTGGACCTCCGCCGGCTGAACTTCGCCCTTTACAAAGGGAAATTCAAGATGTTGACGCTGAAAGCTATCATATCTCAGATTCGGCCAGGGGATTGGTTCGTGACGATAGACCTAAAGGATGCTTATTTTCACATCCAGGTTGTACAGCGACACAGGCAATTCCTCAGGTTCGCCGTTGGAGAAAGGGCGTTCCAGTACAGGGTCCTTCCCTTCGGCCTATCTCTAGCTCCAAGGACATTCACAAAGTGCATGGATGCAGCTCTGGCCCCATTGCGGCTCCAGGGCATCCGTGTTCTAAATTACCTGGACGATTGGCTCATTTTAGCCCAATCCAGGGAGCTAGTGGCCCACCACAGAGACGTCGTTCTGAGTCATATCCAGTCTCTCGGTTTGAGGTTGAACTCGGAGAAGAGTGTTCTTGCTCCGGCTCAAAGCACCGTTTTCTTGGGGTGAACATGGATTCCGTTCTCATGCAGGCCCGTTTGGCCCCTGCACGGATTTCCAGCTTGACGACATGCTTGGCTCGTTTTTCACTAGGCCATCATGTGTCTGTGGGCACCTGCCGCAGGATGCTGGGCCTTATGGCTGCGGCCTCCTCCGTGCTACCGCTGGGCCTACTCCACATGAGACCCTTCATGTGGTGGGTGAAACTCTCAGGGGTTCGACCCTCCGGGTCAACCCTTCGCCTACTGAAGGTATCGCGCAGTTGCTTTCGAGCCCTGTCAGTTTGGCGGGACCCTCTTTTTCTTCGGAAAGGGGTCAGCATGGGTGCGGTATCTCGTCGCCAGATGATTACGACGGATGCCTCTCTCACCGGCTGGGGAGCGGTTTTCGAGGGCAGACCAGCGTGTGGGGTCTGGACCGGAGAGGCTCTCTCCTGGCACATAAACTGCCTGGAGTTAAGGGCCGTTTTTCTGGCTCTGCTTCATTTCCTCCCTCTTCTGGAGGGTCACCATGTCATTGTCAGAACGTACAATATGGCAGTGGTGTCTCATGTGAACCGGCAGGGAGGTTCTCGGTCGCGCACCCTAGACAGGCATGCGCGTCACCTTCTCCTGTGGTCTCAGAGCAGATTCCTATCTCTAAGAGCGGTTCATGTCCCAGGGGTTCTGAACCTCGCAGCAGACTTTCTGTCGAGACAGAAACTCCGATCGGGAGAATGGATGTTGAACCGCCAGACGATGGCTCTAATCTGGAAGGTTTTTGGAGAGGCGGAGGTGGACCTCTTTGCATCTCAAGAGTCATCCCAATGCCCTCTTTGGTTCTCCCTGAGTCCCCCGGCCCCATTGGGGATAGATGCGTTCGCTTACCCTTGGCCAACGCAGAAACTCTATGCCTTCCCGCCCATCAAACTGATCCCGGCGGTCTTGGCCAGAGTGAGAGAGAGCGGAGTCCGCCTCCTCCTGGTAGCTCCGTTCTGGCCATCTCAGCCATGGTTTTCGGAGCTAGTTCCTCTACTGGAGTCTCCCCCCTGGAGGATCCCGGTCAGGGAAGATCTGCTGTCCCAGCTACAGGGCAGGATATGGCATCCTCGCCCAGACATGTGGAAGCTGTATGTTTGGCCGATCAGAGGCCGTTAGCATTAAGTTCCGGTCTCCCAACTGACGTTCAGGAGACTATTGCGAGTGCTAGAGCTCCTTCTACAAGGAGATTATATTCTTCCAAATGGAAGGTTTTTGAGACTTGGTGTTTAGCACATGATAAGAGCCCAGTTAACTGCCCTGCTGGTTCAGTACTGGAATTCCTGCAGGAGAAGTTTGCGGCTGGAGCAGCCGCTACCACTCTCAGGGTTTATGTCGCGGCTGTTGCAGCGCATAGGGAATCGGATGAGATTCCCCTAGGCAAGTTAAGGTTAGTTTCTGCCTTTATGCGTGGGGTGAAGCGCCTGAAACCGGCTCGCTCCCCTAGAGTCCCCTCATGGGATCTTTCTGTTGTCCTAGAGGGTTTGACGAAAGCCCCCTTTGAGCCCTTGGAGTCAGCTCCGGATAGGATTCTGACTCTTAAGGTTTCTCTTTTGTTAGCTTTGTCCTCGTTAAAGCGGGTGGGAGACTTACAAGCTCTTTCTGTTAGCGAGTCCTGCTTGGACTTTGCCCCTGGCCTGGTCAAAGTTTCCTTGAGGCCGAGACCAGGGTATGTCCCCAAGGTTCTTTCCTCAAGTTTCCGCTCTCAGGTAGTTAACCTTAATGCTTTCCACCCTCCTCCATTTTCATCTGAGGAAGATAGGGAGCTTAACTTGCTCTGCCCAGTTCGTTCTCTTAAGATATATGTAGACCGCTCAGGCGGTTGGAGGAAATCTAACCAGCTTCTGGTTTGTTTCGGTGCTAGCCGCCGTGGGCTTGCTGCATCGAAGCAGAGGATTTCTCACTGGGTCACAGAGGCTATCTCGTTGGCTTATGGGGTGCGTGGCTTGCCTTCACCTCTTAACATTAGAGCACATTCCACCAGAAGTGTAGCATCTTCTCAAGCTCTTTTCAGAGGAGCACTTTTGGAGGATATTTGTGTTGCGGCAGGCTGGTCCTCTCCGCATACTTTTGTAAGGTTCTATAGCTTGGATCTTGACATGACCCCGGGTTCCCAGGTTCTTTCTGTTTGAACTCGTTTCGGTCGTTGTCTCTTTTATCTACCAGTCATAAAAGCGCTCTAGCTTGGCGAGTTTGGTAGTCCGTTCCCACTGCGCTTTCCGCAGCGTTGAGAGAACCTATGAAAGAGAACGTCTCTGGTTACTTACGTAACCTATGTTCTCTGAATAGGGAACGAGACGCTGCGTTAGCGGCCAAGCTCCTCGCGCTGCTGACAGTTTCTTTTCGGCAGAGAAATCTGAGGAGCAGATGGCGCGCGCGCGAATACGTATGATGCGACGTAAGAGCGTCGGGGCGGAGCCATATTGCGCGGACGCCATCAGCCAATGAATTGGCGTGATTCTATAAGGCTTCAGACAATCGGCACATTCAGAGAATATCCCACTGCGCTTTCCGCAGCGTCTCGTTCCCTATTCAGAGAACATAGGTTACGTAAGTAACCAGAGACGTTATTGTGTCACGAAATGTAGTTTTAATAGTTTTTCAGTCGACAATGTAGTTGTTTAAAGCTTAAATATGTGGTTTGTTTATAAAGATAGCGCCTATTTAAAAATTTGATCTGACGGTTTCGGAGTTGTAAGATGCGATCACCGGGCGCTCAGCGCTCATTAACCCCGCCGAGGACAGCCTTACCTCGGCCAGTGCGTCTGAAGTTTGCCGCCGGCTCTGATGTCTCTAGTCTAGTGGTTAAACATAAGATATAATTCGTCTTGTGTATATCTAACGGGCGATCTTTGGTCTCATTAATCTATAAATGGTTCCCTGGTAAATCATTTTGGCTGAGGGCAAAGTGAAGTTTTATAACTTTATATTTAGGCTTTTTTAACGTTGTATCCTGCTGTATGTTTGACTGAAGCTACTTCTGTTATAATGGCTGTTACTGATCAATAAAACTGAAATTTAACAAAAAGAGTTAAATATTAAATATAAGTCACTATTTAACTTATTTTTTATTGTGTATATTCTGTAATTGATATTTCTTATTCTATTGCTATTATTATAGTATTATTAATAAACCATATGCTATTATCAATATTTTTATGATTGTATTATTGTATGATATTATATAACTATACTATTCATTACTAATTTATTTGCTATATACTATTTATTTATTTTATTGACTAAAATATTTACTATTACTTCTCACAAATGTTATATTTACTGCATTGCACTGTAGTTGTACCATAACATATGTTAAGGATCCATCAGTTATCTTTGTTATTGCTCAAATCTGGTCAATCACAGAAAATGCTTTTTCCACAATAAGAAAACTTAAATTATATCTCAGTATGGGGGTCTTCATCATTCTTATCCAAGAATAAAAAGCCAGATACATGACAAGTCTGAGCTTTGACCATTCTTTATTAAAACAAATATTTTACAAGTGTAACTATTGAGATTTTAAATAACTAGAGATGCAACTTTTTGTACACCACATACAAACCACTGCAATCGGTTGATAAATATAAAAACAGTTTTTGTTTTTATCCAGAAAAAAACGCAGCTCACCCTTGATTACAGTGCAGTCTTGCCCTCCGCAAAATGGCGGACCCGTTGACGTATCGCAGCAACGTTCCAAAGCGGCCAATAGGGCGTCTATGTATTATATTATGTCTATGTTTCCAAGGGTGTGTGTGATGACAGGGTGCAGATAGCGATCGCAGAGCAGCATGTTGATATATAACGACAACTTTTTGTTGAATTTAGGAGAAATCTACAAACGCAAATGGACAAAGTGTAGTAAAATAAACACCTAAATGTGTATTTTGGAATTTTTTTCACCACAAGTCTGAAAGAAGACATGTTATTGAAGACAAATAGCCCAAAATCTCAAAATTGACCAGTGAAAAAAAAAACGATGTTTTTGCCTGCCGTGTCTCGCCTTAAAAAGAGAACAATACATCATGGTTGTTTAAACCAATGAGAATTAAGCGGCGTCATCAGCAAGTCGTTTACTATCATGCTTTTGATCAGCGCAGTTGATGGAGAGCAACTGTTTCCAACTGCAGAATCCGACACGGCCGCCGCGCCAACGTGAGAGTTTTTTGACATACGTCAGCATGACATTAGACACAGGAACACACTCAGACACATTTCTACCCGGCATGCATCTTACGTTGATCATCACTGAATGGATCTGCGCAGATTTTTTTCATCTCAAACTAAGCCTAATAAATGACGGAAACTGAAAGGATAATATACACTTAAACTAATGATGAAACGAGGAACGGGTGTGTGTAATCAATGAAAAAATGAGAAATTATGACAACAGAATAAAACAGAAAGAAAACACAGAAAATGATCATCTATAAACAAATGTCCATGAAAAAGAAACAAATTCAACAGATCATGACAGTTGCAGATACAGCATCACAGACTTTTGCTTCCCATATTGTCCCCCAAAGAACAATTACAGGTCTTGACCTCCTTAAGACAGGACGAGCTAAAAACTGATCACTGCATCAAAACCAACAACATTTGTTCTATATCCCATAATAACTAAACTACTCTTGTATAGATTGTTAGATAGAAAATTATGTTAGCATTCATAGACAGACATTAAGATTATTGTTCCAACAGAATAAGTGTGTGATATCAAGTGTGTGATATCAATAAGTGAAAATATATCAATGAGAATAAGTGAGATCTAACCCAAGTAAAGTATGAAGTGATGCAATGATCTGTGTTAGGTTGTTTTCCTTGTACATGCTTATCTATGGAAATACTATTAGACAATTACCCAAGTCAACATAATGCATTAAATATATCAAAGGCTGGATGACCAGTAATTTCCTTCTCTTAAATAAGTTCCACATTGATTACAAAATACTGCTACTTATAAATGCCACAAGGTCACAAACTCTGAACTACTCGTAGTAAAAATATCACCACAAAAGGAATCCAAAAAAAAAAAAAAAAAACTTTTGGCATTTGGCACGTAAACTTGAAAGGTCTACCTGGCAATGTATGAGGAATCAGACACAGCTCTGTTTAAAACTAAATTAGAGACATCTCAATAGTCACCTATTTACTTTGCTTTTCTTACAAATTGATTTATTCATTTAATTATTATGTGTGATAGAACCATAACAGATGTCCATGTTAATTTCTGCTTAAAAATATATGCTAATATTTTTCATGTTGCTTTCCTTGTCTATCTCAGCATCCCTCATACTGCCAACTAAAACCTGCTGCCTGCACTGTCCAGAAAATGAGGACTTTAATTTATCCATCTTCATCTGAATCAGCTCCTAGAGGCCTCATTTTGCCTGTTTAATGAATCACATGACCTGCATAACCTTAGAGCTAGGTATTTCTGTCATAAGGCCATTCCTTTGTTTCAGAGGAGGATGGGCTTCCCCAGCTGGGTATGATTTCTATATGAAGGCTTTTTGCTCTGCAATACCTCAGTGTTAAAAACGCACATATTTTCCGTAAGGCTGGTTTGAAACTGTGTATTGAGAAAAGGATATACATATAAAATTATTAAAGGCAGTCACACAAGGCAAGGCATTTACTGTTGCTCAGCAAAAGTTTGTGACACAATCCAATCATTTCAACGGGAATCAGCTTAATATAGAAAACGAAAGAACTACAACGAATGAAACACTGACCCTGGGAGTGTCAGTTTTTATAACATTACTCCAAGATTATAAAATGATCCATAAAGAAGTCTGTTTGAAAATCAGTTAATGTTGGTTGGGTTGTTGGTTCATTGTTTCACCTGCAAAACTTCACAGAGCTTCGGTAAATCTCCACACAGCAAAGTTATAGTGTACAAAATCATGTTTACTCACTTTATTTTATCCACTTTGCAATAAGAGTCCACCAGAAAGGCAGACAGTTTCTCCCAATGTTGATGATTTAGTTCAATTCCACTCAAATCCAGTTCTGTCAGCAGTAAAGGATCTGTTTGTAGAACTTCAGTTAGATACTTACACGCTTCCTCTGCAGCAGCATTTTTCAAAAACCTACAGAATGTAGAAAAAAATCTAAATTAGAAAATATCTATCTATAAATTACAGGAACGTCTGTCTGTCTGTGTGTCTGTTATTCGCATATCTCTCGAACCGTTAGTCCGATAGATTTCAAGCTTGACAGTGTCTTGCTACGGGCAAGTTTGACGTTGTTTGGATTAGAAATGCAAAATATATCGTTAAATATATATTGGTAAAAGAAGCACTTAGATGGTTGTGGTTTAAAAATAAATATTCTGACATAAACACTCTGTCAGATAAATATTAAGTCATTACACTGTTTACTTCTAAATATTATATTTCATTCTGGTGCGCTTAACGTTATCACTACTGTGTAATAGTAGCGATAGCGTTCACATTCTCTTTCACGGCCATCATTTGTAGTAGCCTATTCACAAACTGTTTGATTAGCGTTTTCTCTGAGTTCACTGTGTAGCCTGCTCCCTGAATCGTGTAGTTCAATTTTCCATATTTATTGTATGTCATTATGTCAGTATCAGTATTTGCTTTCTACCATGCACAAATAAAAATGTCACTGAACTTTTGCTGTGTAATTGTAACAATGAGCACTCATACACACCAAACCAATTACTAAAAACACACAAAAACTGATTTTGCACGGACACTTTGCACTAGTTCTTTTCATTTTGTACATTTTACATCATCCATCCTCTTTATGTGTGCAGAGCAGTATTAAAATATAATAAAGTGTGCAGTATCTGTTGGAAGTCTGAAGCTATGATAATTCCCACAAGTTTATATATACCCTTGAGTGCAGTTTTATTATAAATAATAAACAGGAAATAAAAAGCAGTGTCAAATTTATGTAATTTATGTTTTTAGATAGATCTAGTTTAAAATGTGTCACACAGTAAAAAAAATGTTGTGTTAAAAAATCTTTGAATTGTAATTCAGCAAATTCCTCTTTATAATGCTATACCATCATAATTGTCTTTTTAGCACTCTTAAATCTTAACACTCATGACTCCATGACTGTGGCTTATTTTCAAATATTTGAAGGCTTTTATCACCTGATGTTCTTTAATTTAGACAATCCACTCCGAACCATATCAGTAAACATCTTTACTCCCGATCGTCCAGGATCATTTCCTCTCAGCTCCAGCTCTATCAGGTGCGAGTTTGATTTCAGAGAGGAAGTCAAAAACTCATAACTTTTCTCTGTGATACTGCAGTTTGAAAGTCTGTATGAAAAGAGGCTTATATTAGGTATTGCACTTTCTAGGATATAAAACAAATAAAACCTAAAAATTTTTTTTAAAAAAATCTATAGAATGTGAAAAATATGCCTATTTGCACAAAGTTTCACCCCATAGATATACATACAACAAATGCCTTAACATCCACTTAATTTGAATTTCTAAACATTTCTTACAATATTTAAATCTAGCATATGCAAGTAGCATTTTCAGTTAATCTAATCAAATGGACATTTACAAATGTATGTTAATATGAAGAAATAGATAAACAAAAATACACACTTCAGTTTCTCTAATCTGCATTGTGGATTTTTCAACAGGCAACAGATATAGTTAATTCCAGAGTTTCCCAGTTTATTTCCACTCAGATCCAGCTCAATCAGGTTTGAAGGGTTTGAATTAAACGCTGAAGTCAGAGCAGAACAACCTTCCTCTGTAATATTGTTATTATTCAGCCTGCAGAGAAACAAAAAAAAGACAAAAAATATTGTAAACCGTAAATGTGCTTAACTGCCTTAACTGTTTCAGCTCATATTAATGTCATTTGTTTCAGAGTCTGTGCCAGAACACACAAAGTGGATGGCTATTACTTGTTTGGGGACCTGAATTTGATTTGGGTAGGGGGGATTTGAGTTTTGGTTTAAAGGATCTTTGGTAACACTTTATTTGAAGGGGTGTGCATAAGACTGACATGACACTGTCATAAACATGACATAACACCTGTCATGAACATGAAGGAGTCTTTATGAATGTTTATGACTGTTGTCATTAAGTGTCATTCGGTAAATTATGACACTTTTAATGCGGAGTTGACATTGTTTAAAATGTCTTTGTTATGACAACTTGACATTAACCAAGAAATCATAACCTGTCAACCTGCCACAAATATGTCATAACAGGTCCAATTATCAAACTTAAAGAAGTTATTTAGCTTTGCGTTGACATTACATTACCCTGTCATATGTGGTTGGTTTTGACTTTGGCCGTCATGACACCATTATAACTGTGTTATATTTCCCCTTACCTCAAGTAAAGTGTAACACGTTGGACTAGTTATAAAGATTGAGGACAAGTAAAATATTCATGACAGAGTTATAATGGTGTCATAACGGCCAAAGTCAAGACCAACCACATATGACGGTATCTTTTAATTCAAAATGCAAATATGAAAACCATGTAATATACTCACTGAATTATTTTCAGTTTACAGTGTTTATCCTGCAGTAGATCAGCAAGCTGACTAACTTTCTTTAAATCTAGTTTACAGTCACTCAGATTCAGCTCTTCCAGGAGTAACGGGTTTTTACCCACAATTCCTTTCACATACTGACAGGCTTCATCTGCATCAGGACTCAAAAACCTGGAGAAGAGAAGATGAAGAAGGATTTGTTTCTGATATGACACATTTATGGTATAATGGAAACTATAGAAAATATGAATAAAAACCTCTTGAAATAATTTAAACGTTGATACAACAACAAATTTAGAAATATATTATATTGATTTTTATTTATATATATATATATATATCATTTGTGTTATTTCATCATGCATCACCTCAATATTTTCAGTGAATTGTATCGATCCAGTAGTAAATCATTGAGCTCCTTCACTCCTGATTGTCCAGGATCATTTCCTATGAGATCCAGCTCTATCAGGTGTGAAGGGTTTGATCTCAGAGCTGAAGCCAGAGCTTTATAACCTTCTTCTGTGATACTGCAGTTTGACAGTCTATAAAAAAAGAGAATTGAATTACTAAATACTGAAAAATGTTTTATATCGTAAAAACATCAAATGTATCCCTAGTAAAAAACAAATAAACACATATTTCATACTAACAATAATAATACTACTACTAATAATAATAATAACAATTACAAACAGATATCTTGGATAGGGAGGCACATTAACAATGTAAGTGAATGGGATACAATATTGAAGGCCATAGGGTCAGCCCTCAAAACACTGAACTGGACTAGATACAAAGAGCAACAGTATGAACACAAACAGGTCTGAGACCACATTCCTACTTCAGTGGACCAAAAAATTATCCAAGTCCTCTTTCAGGGACAGGGACAGTATGAAAGTAAAGAGAACTGGGTCCTTTTTCACTTGGTTCACCTCTTGCTCTACTAAAAGGAGTCTGAGTTTTGTACTTTTAAAGAGGACTCAAGTGTGAAAAATATTTTCTGAGTACTTTTTTATTGCACAATTCACATTTCTTAATATTAAGCCTAAAATGTGTTTTAATATCACTATTAGTAAGGATAGTATGATCAATGTATAACATCAGTCTTTAAATGCAAAGTACATGTCATTTATTTAGTTTACTAATAATAAAATATTTAAACTTTGACCAGAAGATAAATTCATTATTAAAAATAAACAGTGGTTCATTTAATCACCTGAGTTTCTCCAGTCTCCAGTTTGTATTTTCTAATCTGTTTAGGAGTTTCTTCACTCCTGAATCCTGCAGATTATTGTTGCTCATGTCAAGCTCTTTCAGACTGGAGTTTGATTTCAGGACTGTAGCGAGAGATGAACAGCTTTCCTCTGTTAGATCACAATTACACAGCCTAAAATGATGAAGAGAAGAGAGAGAATTTACAAACACAAAGTACTTGATGCCAATATTCAGCGATTACTGAGGATTATTGTGTTATGGTTACCTGATTTCTGCAAGATACTTTAAATATACAATAATAAAATAACACAATACTCACATTAGTGCATTTAGTTTACAGTGTTTATCCTGCAGCAAAGGAACAAGATTCTTCACGTTTGTGTCTCCTAGTTCACGTTTACTCAGATTCAGCTCTCTCAGGAGTAACGGGTTTTTACCCACAATTCCTCTCACATACTGACAGGCTTCATCTGCAGCAGGACCCAAAAACCTGGAGACAGACGTTCATTAAATGGCCAGTAATGTCACTGACATACAGTATTTTGTGAAAGTGCCTTCAGTCATTTCCAAGACACCATAAACCAATTTTTTATGGTTTATTTATCTACTGGACTTTATTATTTTAAAAACACTCACCTCAGTGTCTTCAGTTCAAACTTCGGATTATGTAGTAAATCATCGAGCTGCTTCACTCCTGATTGTCCAGGATCATTTCCTGTGAGATCCAGCTCTATCAGGTGTGAAGAGTTTGATCCCAGAGCTGAAGCCAGAGCTTTATAACCTTCTTCTGTGATACTGCAGTTTGAAAGTCTACACACACACACATAAAAATATATTTTTTTTTTTTAAATTACATTGTCGACCCAATTTATTAATTAGCTAAATCGCTTATCAGATACACGGTAAACCACATTCTGTCATTAATGTCCAAGTTGATTTAATGAATTACAATTAAATAATGGTCACCAGGAGCCTCACTGTTGTGAGATCAAAGACTCAATGAACTGCTGCCATGTTAAATCTGAAACAATCTATGCCAACCACAAGCCTTAAAGACACTTGTATGTTATCATTTTTTAAGTTGACATTGTTTTAATTGTTCAGGCAGAGGAGAAGTGGCTCCCCCAGTGTAGCCTGGTTTCTTTCAAAGTACTTTTCTCCTGCTACAACCATATTTGGGTAGATGACAAATAAGGGTGAAACAGCATTTTTTTTTAAACAAAGTTCTAAATTGCTTGAGATTGTATGAATTTGTAAAGTTCAAATATTGTTGTTTTTGAAACTGTTAGAGGTTAGCAGATTTTTTTTTCTCATTATGTAATTTATTAAGCTTTTCTCACAGCTCCAGGCAAAATATGTCCTGCGGTGTGACATGACATTACTATAAAATTCAAATATTGAAATATTATTAATTTCAAATACAAATCAGGTATGTTTTAAGTTTAAAAAGTATTCTTAAAGAATAATCATTAAAATTGTTTTTTTGTCTTTTTTTCACAGCTGTTTTTCGATTATATTCTTTGCTTGTGCCATCTTTTACCACTCACTCCAGTGGAAATATTGTGTAAAATGAGAAAAAAATATTTGAAAATGTTTATTATTTTTTTATATAGTTATATTATGCAATATTTTCAAATGCATATAATTATTTAAGCTAGTTAACATAGTAAAAGTCATTTAATTGTGCTTGAAGTGATGTCACACCACAGGACATCCCGTCACACCACAGGACGAAATGAGACACTGTATGAACATTTATGGTGAAATTTATTGAATACTTTTGTAACAAACAAATTCATTTGCATCTCTATTTGAACATTAATGAAAATGCAAAATATAAGTACAATCTTATTACTTAGTGTATCAATTTGAACTAAAAACAACTATGAACTTGAATAATTAACATTTTGGAGTCGTCAAATCAGACCCAGTCATAAAGCCCATTCATTTATATTTTTAACTTAAAAGACTAAACAAATATCTTGTTTCTCAAGAGAAAGTCATTAAAATCATGCTAAAAATAATTAAAAGCATGTTAAAATCATCAATTCAGCTCTTTGAACAAAGATTCCAGTGAACAAGAGAAAATTGACATTCTGGAGTCGTCACTAACAAAAGATCAGACCATAAACATGACAAGCTGTTAGAGCCCATCCATCCATCCATCTTCTTCCGCTTATCCGTGGCCGGGGTCAGCAGTCTAAGCAGAGATGCCCAGACTTCCCTCTCCCTAGACACTTCCTCCAGCTCTTCCGGGGGACACCAGGGCGTTCCCAGGTCAGCTGGGAGACATAGTCCCTCCAGCATGTCCTAGGTCTTTCCTCCAGGTGGGACGCGGCCGGAACACCTCCCCGGGAAGGCGTCCAGGAGGCATCTGGAACAGATGCCCGAGCCACCTCATCTGACCCCTCTCGATGTGGAGGAGCAGCGGCTCTACTCTGAGCTCCTCCCGAGTGACCGAGCTCCTCACCCTTATCTCTAAGGGATCGCCCAGCCACCCTGCGGAGAAAGCTCATTTCGGCCGCCTGTATCCGGGATCTTGTCCTTTCGGTCATGACCCAAAGCTCATGACCATAGGTGAGAGTAGAAACGAAGATTGAGCGGTAAATCGAGAGCTTCGCCTGGCAGCTCAGCTCCTTCACCACGACAGACTGGTACATCGACCGCATTACTGCAGAATCTGCACCGATCCGTCTAAATCTCCCGTTCCATCCTTCCCTCACTCGTGAACAAGACCCCAATATACTTGAACTCCTCCACTTGAGGCAGGAACTATCCACCAACCTGAAGTGGGCAAGCCACCCTTTTCCGACTGAGAACCATGGTCTCGGATTTGGAGGTGCTGATACTCATCCCAGCCGCTTCACACTCGGCTGCAAACCGTCCCAGTTTTGCCCTCTTTCTTTGCTCATGCCTAAAAACTGACAAAAATCCCTTGATCAGTGACTGTTAACATACACTTAGGGATGCACCGGTCCACATTTTTTCACTTCCGATCCGATCCCGATACCTGAATTTGGATATCGGTCGATACCGATACTATCCCGATACCAGAGCTGTGTTTGCTTCATTATTATTTTTATCATTATTGTTGATTTTATATGATGCTGAAATAAACTCCTCTCTACAGGCAAGTATGATGTCCCAAAATTTTTTTATATATATATATATATATATTAAACAATAGATAAACAAAGATACACATTATACAGGCCTACACACTGCTTTAATTTCAGGAAGGTCTACTAACATTATTATTCAGGTATGGTCTAAAAAGAATTATAATAAAGTAATCAAAAGTAAAATAGCACTGCAAAGTTTATCATAGATAGATTTATGCTTATTAAAGCTAAAGTTATTCATTCAAGAGCTGTGAGTGATTTTCTTTTTGGCTTTTGTTGTTTGATACTGCTGCCCCTTTAAGAACGAGTGCAGATCTAATATTATTTAGATCAAACCATATTTTCTCCCAACTATTTCCATACGTCCATTTTAGACATAAACTGTTTAAGTGAATCTCCAAGCCGGTCATTTTGACATTTTGTGTAGGCTACATTTGATCGTTTAGACCATGGGTCACCAACTCCGGTCCTCGAGGGCCGGTGTCCAGCAGAGTTTAGCTCCAACCAGGTCCAACACACCTGCCTGACAGTTTCTATTATGCCTAGTGAGACCTTGATTAGCTGGTTCAGGTGTGTTTAATTGGGGTTGGAGCTAAACTCTGCAGGACACCGGCCCTCGAGGACCGGAGTTGGTGACCCATGGTTTAGACGCACACGTGAAGCCCAAAGTATAATTTGCTTGTCTCGTTGCGGTCTGTTTCGGAGCGCGCACCGCATTGGGAACAGTATCTCTTGAGCAGATTTTCGTGCTTTTAATAGCTCTTTTTATTATTAAAAGCGTCCCGCAATTTAGCAACAGTAGAGACCTCCGTCGTCAGCAGGGCTGTCGTGTTGTTGTTGTTGTGCACGCTGTGGCACCGCGTGAGAGATCTCTCTCTGGACTGCGAATACCAAAAATGCATCACAGACAAATGGTTTAATTAATACGGCTTTGCAAACATTGCATATTGCTGTCTTGCTCTGCTGCGGTGTTTATACATCTTGCAATGTGAAGTATTTCCACCATAGGATTTCCACACAGCGAACATGTTGGCTGCTCAATGCTATCCTGCTTGCTGGCTGCAAACTACGGAATGGATTTTTTGAGCGGGGGTCTCAGTGTCTCATTGAGCCGCGCCTCCGTTCAGGAAATCCATTCCACAGTTTGCAGCCAGCTAACAGACTAGCCGGCGGGAATCACTTTTGGAGTCATTTCAGTTAAAGCGCAGACATGGCTCGTGGATATCGGATATCTACGCAGGTTGGATCGGTAAAATCCGATATGTGAATTACGCTGGTATCGGTCCCGATACCGATACTGGATCGGATCGGCCCCATCCCTACATACACTTACAACAAACAAATGAAGACAGATATATATTTATGTTTAATATATGTATAATATAGGTATATTATGTATACTGAAGACAGATATACATTTATGTTTAATATATGTATAATATAGGTACATTATATATAATATTCACAATATTTGTTTAATATATAGAGAGACAGATATATATATATATATATATATATATATATATATATATATATATATATATATATATATATATATATATATATATATATATATATATATATATATATATATATATGTTTAATATTGCAAATATAACAGACGAGAATCTAGCTAGACATATGACTTAATTATGTCACACTACAGGACGGGCTGTCACACCACAGGACTTTTCACCTTTGCAGCCATTTTGAGTCATTACTATATAAGACTGACCTTAGGCATTACAGTAACTGGATAAGTTCATTGTTTTAAACCTGAATATGATTCTTTTCTAAAAATATTTTCCTTTTTTCTCTAACTAGATCAGTCACACCACAGGACTATCAAAAATGGACACGTTCATGGTCTGACAGAAATGATGAAATTTATCAAATTAATAAGAGATTAACACTCACCTTTTAACCTCCTTAGCACATCCAAACATCTGGGGGACTTCCTGGTAGAGGACTTGACTAATAACCCCTATGGCTGTCCATGTAACTGCCAGTACAAAAATCTAATATCCTACGTCACACTGCAGGACATTGTTTGTGTTTCAAAACTAAATTAACTGTAAATATTATTTTAGTACTTTTTAGCATTTTGAAAACTTAAGTTAATTAAGTAAATACATATAAAATAATGCCAAGGCATTTATTAGCTGCTCCAAACATATCTGCTTTATTTTACTAATATTTACATTTGATGAGACATAAATGTTACAGTCACACCGCAGGACATTTTGCTATTCACCTTGAAATTTGAACAACACCAAATACATTGTACGTCCCAAAATCATAATATTGAAATAAAATGATGTTCTATGCCCCACTGACATGTGTTGTTTTAGTTGAGAAATGCAGTTCAGTAAACATTTACAATTAATTACAGAAAAAACATGCGCCACGTCATCTGCCCATTTAATGCTTTTTCATTCCTTGCCACGGTGACCTCTGGCTTGATCACTGGGGGATTAATGCAACATGTGGTAACTTTCTAGCAGCTCCCTGTTTAAACTTCATCGAGGTCGGGACGTTTTATGACCAAAATCTTTAATTGTCAACAACAGTAATAATACATGTAACAATCTATTTGTCACAATCGGTTTAAAATTAGAGATGTTACTAATTGAAATTAAATACATACCCTGTATTTTCTCTTAAATTACTGCAAATATGTGCTGAATAATACTACACAATACAGCTAGATCTGGTTTGTGTAGCTGATGGTAAATGTACTCACTTCAGTATCTTCAGCTTTGATTTCTTCAGTCCCTTACAGATATCTTGGACTCCGGAGTCCAGCAAACGGCAGTTGTTCAGGTCCATCTCTTTTAGGATGGTATTTTTGGAGAAAACAGTAGATAGAACTTCACAGCTTTTCTTTGTCATCTCATAATTATTCAGCCTAAACAGGAAGATCTGATTTATTATTCTTGCTTTCAGCAAACATTCAACACACATCAGTTCAACAGGTTTTCATATATGTTCACACATGTGGCTGACAATTTCAAAAAGTGCTATTATCTGTAACACTTCAGAAACTGTTGCTGTCACGCACCGGCTGGGGATGAAGATCAGGCGAAGTGGATCTAAAACAGCAGTGTAACTTTATTTAATAAAAGAAAAGAATAACCCAATATGCGAGAATGCAATACAGTGTGCATGAAAAGCTAAGAAAACTGGACAATATATAAGCCTGTTTGAGATGCACCTCGCTTCGCCTGAAATGTATGTGAGAGTAGGCAGCTGCAGTGAGGCGAGGAGTAAAAAAAGTGAAGGCAAGACGGAGAGTATGGGATCAATATCCCGCCAAATGTATTGCGGCCATGGATCAAAATATAATAAGTGTGAATAAAAAAATAACAAGCGTGAATAAAAACTTTAAACACACTAAAAATGATTTAGCTCAAAACTTAAACTTATGTTCATGTTTTCTTTCAAATTATGTTTTCCTTGGTTGTATTACTCTGTACTTTGTGCTCTCTTGCATTTTCTGCTCGTATTTAATTTTTTTGTACGCTTGTGCTGTTTTTCTCTTCGCTCTTCTTTCCAAGTTCTGCGCTTGCTCTTCCAAATGTTGCAGTTCGAGTTTCATGCAAATTAGGGTGGGCTAAAGTGTCACCATTGGTCCACTAGTTCTAGATTGACAGCTCCTCCTCTAGCCAATCAATCGAAGAGGGGAGTTGATGTCACTTCTATGTGACTCATGGCTACTTGGAGAAACCATAGACAGTATAAGACTCAGTATATGGACAGAGCCATCTCATTGGATCTCAATTGAGACAAGTGAAGCCCATTTTTAGGGATTTTCTAGCACTTCCGTCCCTGACGCGCAGACTCAAACCGACTCAAACTAAGCTTGATGACGTGAGCAACCTGTCTGACAGATGTAAATCTTCTAGTAGCTGTGCGTGCAAACTGCCAACGTTAATCTTGCAGAGACGGCGAGCTTGAGCAAAGAGTTCTTTGGCGTGAGTGAGCAGGAGTAAGTATTCAGATTCATTATTTTGTATAGATTTTATTTTAAAATGTAACGCCAGTACGCCTACTGTCTGTACCATAGACAGTATATAAGGGTCTGTACGGTAATTTCTCAACTGTGCGACGGACAGTCGAGTGGTTATGACGCAATCGTTAGCCTATTTTTACAAAAACTGTTTCTACGGGGCCATAATGTAACATAGAAGGTAATGGAGTCCTTTATACATTGTCGTGTTTCTTTAGAAATAAATAATGGACAAATGGAGTCTTTAAACGCCTCAGATGTAAAGTTATTCGCTGTGAAAGTGATGCCAAAATGAATGGGAGTCAATGGAAATGCTAACGCAGGTGAAGTTCTGCTACAAGATGGCGGCACCGGCCGACTTCAACTTCCGGTCGATGGATTACCCCCTTGGGAGAAACGCCCGGTTTTGGGCGTCTCGCATTGAAGACTTGGAAGTAAACGCCCACTGCTGTGAGTGGATAACAGTTTTGCATATTATAATGAGTTTCAACTATGAATGCGCGAATCGGTGGGCGGGGCTAAACCGGCCGTGTTGAAGTAGGCGTTGATCTTCTGCGGAGGTGTTGTTTTATCCTCTTTGTCGTCATAGTTCCCCACTTTGAAAAACGAGTCGTTTGCTGAGCCTGGTGTCAATAAAGCTTTTATTGGACTAACAAGGACGTTTTCAGTTCTGAAACTAACAGGATATTCTTATAATATGATGACCTCTTAGATGTCAAAAGCTCAAGGAAAATTTGATTTCTCAGTTCATCACCACTTTAAATCAAGTCAATATTATTATATATTTAACACACTTAAGAAATTGAGTAAGTTTACTCAATTAAAACAATGCCCCCTCCCCCACCATCTGACGTGATGACAACTCAACGGTTGAGTGAGAGCGGGCTGTTTGAACTCTTCAGTCTCCAGAAGAACAGTTCTCCAGTATTCTTCTCAGTGTCGCAGAATTGGTGCATTTCCTCTGTGAAATTCAGGTTTGTGTATGTTTTATTTTATCTATAAAATCATTACTGTGCTTTAAATCATTTTATTTAATGCAAAACAACATACAGAGGCGTAATGTGACACCTAAACGAGAGTCGCGCCTGTCTTTTTGCGTGATTGAAGCGCCTTGCATAAAACACACAACTTTATTCCTAATGATAATGAATATAATTAATTTGGATGATAAAATGTCCTCAGAACTGTGTACTGTTTGTTTATTGGCAGATTATGGAGTCAGTCGTGTCGCAGCATCTTTCGGCTATTAGTGAAAGGCAGGACTGCGGTCTGAAGTTAGAAGTTCAACCGCAGAGCGCGAGTCCATCTCCACCATGAGAACAAGCGCTGATACGGTGGATATTGGATAACAGACCTGTTGATTACTCTTGAATTAGGCTACCTGAATGTTTAAATGTTTCATTTTTACTTCTAAAATGTTTGTTAAAGTAGTTTAAATGTAGGCAATATTGTATGTTAAAACTGTGTAAAATATGCTGTATTGCTACTCGTCGACAATAAAGGCATATGTCATATATACTGGTGGTGGTTGTATGGAATACTACTTTTACAAAGGTTTAGAGGAAATAAAAAAGTTAATATTACTCATTAATAAAAACAATTATTAATCATAAATATTGTTTTTTAAATGTTTAAATGTTAAATTATTTCTACTCAATTTTATTTGTTAATGTACCAGATGCAGTTACTCAGATTTACTTAATTTTTTTACTTGCATTTACTCAATTCATACAGTACATTTCATTGATTTCACAGCTTTAAAATGTACTAATATTTTTTTTAGTGTAAACATGTTTCAACAAAAAAATCTAGTAAATCATGGTTAAACTTTTTAGAGTGTTAATTATTATGTGTGATAGAACCATAACAGATGTCCATGTTAATTTCTGCTTAAAAATATATGCTAATATTTTTCATGTTGCTTTCCTTGTCTATCTCAGCATCCCTCATACTGCCAACTAAAACCTGCTGCCTGCACTGTCCAAAATAAATGAGGACTTTAATTCTCCATGACCATCTCCTGTTTAATGAATCACATGACCTGCATAACCTTAGAGCTATAAAATTATTAAAGGCAGTCACACAAGGCAATGCATTTACTGTTGCTCAGCAAAAGTTTGACACACAATCCAATCATTTCAACGGGAATCAGCTTAATATAGAAAATGAAAACTACAACGAATGAAACACTGACTGGGAGTGTCAGTTCTGTATTACATTACTCCAAGATTATAAAATTATCCATAAAAAAGTCTGTTTGAAAAGCAGTTAATGTTGGTTGGTTCATTGTTTCACCTGCAAAACTTCACAGAGCTTCAGTAAATCTCCACACAGCAAAGTTATAGTGTACAAAATCATGTTTACTCACTTTATTTTATCCACTTTGCAATAAGAGTCCACCAGAAATGCAGACAGTTTCTCCCAATGTTGATGATTTAGTTCAATTCCACTCAAATCCAGTTCTGTCAGCAGTAAAGGATCTGTTTGTAGAACTTCAGTTAGATACTTACACGCTTCCTCTGCAGCAGCATTTTTCAAAAACCTACAGAATGTAGAAAAAAAAAATCGAAATTAGAAAATATTCTTATAATTTTGTAAATTTTACATCATCCATCCTCTGTATGTGTGCAGAGCAGTATTAAAATATAATAAAGTGTGCAGTATCTGGTTGAAGTCTGAAGCTATGATAATTCCCACAAGTTTTATACCCTTGAGTGAAGTTTTATTATAAATAATAAACAGGAAATAAAAAAGCAGTGTCAAATTTATGTAATTTTTGTTTTTACATAGATCTAGTTCAAAATGTGTCACACAGTGAAAAAAGCTTGTGTTAAAAAATCTTTGAATTGCAATTCAGCAAATTCCTCTTTATAATGCTATACCATCATAATTGTCTTTTTAGCACTCTTAAATCTTAACACTCATGACTCCATGACTGTGGCTTATTTTCAAATATTTGAAGGCTTTTATCACCTGATGTTCTTTAATTTAGACAATCCACTCCGAACCATATCAGTAAACATCTTTACTCCCGATCGTCCAGGATCATTTCCTCTCAGCTCCAGCTCTATCAGGTGCGAGTTTGATTTCAGAGAGGAAGTCAAAAACTCATAACTTTTCTCTGTGATACTGCAGTTTGAAAGTCTGTATGAAAAGAGGCTTATATTAGGTATTGCACTTTCTAGGATATAAAACAAATAAAACCTAAAAAAAAAATTTAAAAAAAATCTATAGAATGTGAAAAATATGCCTATTTGCACAAAGTTTCACCCCATAGATATACATACAACAAATGCCTTAACATCCACTTAATTTGAATTTCTAAACATTTCTTACAATATTTAAATCTAGCATATGCAAGTAGCATTTTCAGTTAATCTAATCAAATGGACATTTACAAATGTATGTTAATATGAAGAAATAGATAAACAAAAATACACACTTCAGTTTCTCTAATCTGCATTGTGGATTTTTCAACAGGCAACAGATATAGTTAATTCCAGAGTTTCCCAGTTTATTTCCACTCAGATCCAGCTCAATCAGGTTTGAAGGGTTTGAATTAAACGCTGAAGTCAGAGCAGAACAACCTTCCTCTGTAATATTGTTATTATTCAGCCTGCAGAGAAACAAAACAAAGACAAAAAATATTGTAAACCTTAAATGTTCTTAACTGGCTTAACTGTTTCAGTTCATATTATCGTAATTTGTTTCAGAGTCTGTGCCAGAACACACAAAGTGGATGGCTATTACTTCTTTGGGGGACCTGAGTTTGATTTGTGTTGAGATCATTTGAGTTTCGGTTTAAAGGATCTTTCTCACAGGACGCAGTGAGAAGTGGAACTGTTGCGTGGCCACCACAAAGCTTTTTAACAAGTTAAGTGGTCTAAATAAATGTACTGTATAGCATTTGTTGAAGGCGCTTCATGCTATGCAGAGTTAGACAGATATCAGTCACCGGCTCGAGCACCGCAGATGAAACAGCAGCCGCCTTTTACAGTTCCTCCTGATTCCTGAACCAAAACCACGAGCTTATGCTGCGTTCACACCATAACTACTGTCATTTGGAAGAGATAGAAACCCGTGACATTAAACTTAAGAGTGGTTTGTTTCTCATATATATGCGTTTCAATGCCAACACTATCTATGTTCAGAAACGCTCTGAAGAAAGGGTGGGATCTCATGCTTTCAAAGCTAGCTCGCTCTTGCTGGCTGCTCAATAATTGCCCCTATCTTTAAATCAAATCAGATATTAGTCAGATTAAGAAGTTGAATCATAATTAGTTGATAATACAGACAAAAGTGATCATTTTATGATCATGCAATTCTGAAAATTGTGTTTTGTTTATACAATGTTTTTACTCAAAATTAATTTTTTAATAATCTTTTTGATTAGATAAAAACTTTTAATCAAAAGCTGTGCTAGTGATTTTTTTTACACCATCTCTGCTACACTAGTGAAAGTGTTGCTGCTTTTCTAAATGTCTTCCATTGAAAATGAACGAGACTTTCTTAACTGCTGCGACGTCCCATGTATATCCTGGTCCGGAAGTGGGTGTATTTTTGATTCATCTATCTTTTTAATTCAAAAATGCAAATATGAAAACCATGTAATATACTCACTGAATTATTTTCAGTTTACAGTGTTTATCCTGCAGTAGATCAGCAAGGTGCCTAACTTTCTTTAAATCTAGTTTACAGTCACTCAGATTCAGCTCTTCCAGGAGTAACGGGTTTTTACCCACAATTCCTTTCACATACTGACAGGCTTCATCTGCATCAGGACTCAAAAACCTGCAGAAGAGAAGATCAAGCAAGATTCAGTTCAGTTATCAAAGTTGAAAAATTGCATTTGATTCTAATAAAAAAGGTAAAATGTTTATAATGATAATTTGTTACATTTATTTAGCACTTTGCTCTCTGCACTTAAGTACTTTACAGGGGGGGGGGGGGGGGGGGGGTCTCATCAACAACAACCAATGTGCAGCATCCACCTGGATTATGTGACGGCATATTTGCGTCAGAACGCCATTCACACACCAGCTTACTGGTGGAGAGGAGACAGTGACGAAGCCAATCAATCATTATATATGGACCAAGAGACCAACTAAAGCAAACACTGATCTCCATCATGGTGACTACAAACTTATTATATTCAATAAAACACGACCGACTAAATATCTGTTCATTTCATTGTATGAAAGAAATAATGTTAAACTGGTTTGTAAACTGTTTGAACACTCAGTGTGGCTGGAAGTCAGTTGTAGTTCGAGTGTTTCTCATTTTTCTGTTCTTGTTTCTCTGTCCTTCAGTGATTTTGCGTACCAGGTGTTCATCAGTGTCTCAATTCACTCTTGTGTCTCAATTCACTCTCACTTCAAGTGGACTATATTAGAGAACTAATGTAGGGAATAGTGAAAAAAGGTATAGGGTGTGATTTGGAAAACAGCGTCGATTTTGAGCCCAGTATATTCCTGTAGGCTATTTTCTCAAAAATGACAAATATAACCCAGAATGTATTGTTTTGTATTGAAAAATGGTATGATACTGTCAGGATTTGGCCTTTTTTTTTTTTTACAGCAAGGGTTAGCAATGTATCACTATACTGGAGCATTAGGCCCCACACAGACCACAGGATGAGCGACCCCTGCTGGCCTCACTAACACCTCATCCAGCAGCTGCCTAATTTTCTCAGGTCTCCCATCCAGGTACTGACCAGGCTCAAGCCTGCTAAGCTTCAGTAAGTTTATCTTGAATATACTTTGATGTAATGTATTTTATGTAATGTAATGTATTATATAATTTCACCTTAGTTTTAGTCGACAGTTCGGATCCAGTAGTAAATCATTGAGCTCCTTCACTCCTGATTGTCCAGGATCATTTCCTGTGAGATCCAGCTCTATCAGGTGTGAAGGGTTTGATCTCAGAGCTGAAGCCAGAGCTTTATAGCCTTCTTCTGTGATACTGCAGTCTGAAAGACTACAGAAGAGAGATTTAAAAAAACTGTATGACTGAATATGGAGAAAAAAGACCTAGAGACATTTAATATGTTAGATTATCGACTCACCTGAGTTTCTCCAGTTTACAGTTCTCCTTCAGTCCTTCAGAGAGCAGCTTTACTCTTGAATCCTGCAGATTATTATTGCTCAGGTCAAGATCATTCAAACTACTGGAGTTTGAACTGAGAACTGAAGAAAGAGCTGAACAGCTTTCCTCAGTTAGATCACACTTACTGAGTCTGGAAAAACAATAATGATTATTATTATTATTATAAAAAACATCAAATGAAGACATGATGGAACTTTTTCACATAATCAAAAAGTAATATGTCTGTGTTTGCTGTGGTGATGAGTGTAGCTGACGGTGAAATGTACTCACTTCAGTATCTTCAACTCACACACAGGATTCTTCAGTCCCTCACAGATCTCTTTGACTCCTGAGTCCAGTAGACGGCTGTTGTTCAGATTCATCTCTTTCAGGATGGTTTTTGAGGAGAGAACAGTAGCTAGAACTGAACAGCTTTTCTCTGTCAGCTCACATTTATTCAGCCTAAACACAAAACAGCATTATTTCTTATTCAGCACATATTCAACACACATCAGATCACCAGCTCTTCATATCTGCCCACACATGTTATTGACAATCTTTTATAATATATAAACCGAAAAGTTATAATGCATAAAATCATGTTTACTCACTTCATTTTCTCCACTTTGCTATGAGTGTCCATCAAAAGAGCAGAGAGCTTCTCTCCATCCAGATTTCCTAGATTATCTTCACTCAGATCCAGTTCTGTCAGTAATAATGGACTTTTATGCAGAACTTCAGTGAGATAGTCACACGCTTCCCGTGCAGCAGGACTTTTCAAAAATCTAAACAAAGTAGATTATCATTTTATCTCACATAATCTTAAAATTGAATGCCTTTTGCAGCCCCCTTCCTCTTGAATGCGCCCAGTTAATTTACATAGCATGTGGTTATTACAAGATTCTCATTTCGGTTCTTTTGGAGAACATTTTTAAATTCTAGCAACGTTCTTTTTATGTTTTATTTTTTATAACCAGAAAATAACATTCACAAAAAACTAGAAGGAATTTTTTGTGTATTCATTTTTATAAGTAAACAGACATTACTAAATTATGAATTGAATAATTGTTGTTAGATGTATATACACACACACTGTAAAAAATGATTTTGTGGTGAAGTAAATACTAGGCTACTGAAAAAACCCAATGTAATTTACATGAAAAAGTTAGTTCAGGCAAGAATTAAAAAAACTAAGTAAATTCCATATCAGTACTTAAAGGAGCTGTATGTAAGAAATGTATTTCAATTAATCATAAAATGGCCCTGATATGTCACTAGACATTAAGAAATCATGTTCATTTCAAATACGTATATCACTGACAACAGTAGTCCGGACAGGATATTGTCATTTAAAAAGTGAAGTTCCAGCCCTCAACTGATGTTGATGTTGTCATGTTGTGTTTTGGTCTGATGATCCACCCTCCACCTATCCACCAATCACGAAGTCAGTAGTATTGCGGCATCCGGGTTGCCAGCTCTGCTCTAGTTACAACAGCTGCAGCTACACACGTTCCTGCTGGATCCTGCAGCCTATCTGGCAACCTCGAGTCAGGGAGGAGGGGGAGGGGATGCAGTAATTTGAAAGTGATTGCAGTACCAGTTTTGGCCACAAACTTACATACAGCTCCTTTAATTCAAGCGAGTAGAAATGAAAGTGTAAATATCAACTTAATAAAATTAAGTAAAAATTACTCAACTTTTCTGATACTGGGGTTCCCATCATGCACTGGACCTTGAATAATTAATGAGGTTGATTTTTCACTGGTTTCCAGCTGTATTTACACTGTTTTATCATTGCTTTTGTTGTTAGGATTATAGTAACTTGCCATTTTGTGACATTTCGAGTAAATTTTCTGCTCAAAATGACACATTCAAACACAAAAACGATCCATCAAATGTTACCGTCATTGTGTATTTTTCTACCAAGTATTGAGGTCTTTGCATGCATTGACATGATGTATAACATCTGACATGATGTAGTATAAATTACTTAGAAGTTCTAAGTAAAGCACATACTGGTATTTCAATGTTATTGTTTGAGTGAAATGTAATGCAATGGAAATTTCAACTAAATTGATATTACTAGTCAAGTTAAAATGTCTTATTTTCTTTGTTACTTTCACTTGACTAGGTGAAGTAAAGTTTACTTAATTCCATATTCCAAGTAAATTTAACTTAAATATTTCTAATTAAAGCTACTGATAAATATGTTTAGGTTTTTACTTGGCAAATTGTTGTAAATTTACTAGCATGAAAAAACTTTCCTAGCTTTTTTCAAGTAAATCCTACTCCCTATTTTTTTCAGTGCACATAGACAATATAGACAAAATTTTGCACAGACATACTATGATAAAATGTAGATATGTTATTCTACATTATTTAAAATGTTTGTTAAACTTTAAGGACTTTATTCGTCATATTTTTCCTTTAGCCTATGCCATTTTAGAGCGGGCACAGCACATTTTCACATCTATTTTGTTATGATTTTATGTAGTTGGAGCATGTATTTCTTGAGAATTGAGTGTGGTATGAAGAGTAGTGCTAGGTACCTGCTTAGACATCAGAGATGTGATTGTTTATGATACTCTGTTAAAGTATCACACAATAACAGGATAGAAGTAGCATTCAGTACATGATGAAGTGCGGTGTATGTGTGGTGTATATGCAAAGAAAAACGCTCCTTGCTTGACCTGTCTTTTTCACAGGTCTGCTTGGCATCTCATGTGGCTGTAATGTTTCTTTCTGTTGTCTATTGTCCACTGATCTGCAGATGTCACACTTTGCAATATATGTCTTAATTTTATAGGTCATGCCCTGCCAATAGACACACTCTCTAGCCCTCCGTAGGCAGCCTTCCACACCTAGATGAGAAGAGTGCAGACGGTGAGTGATCTCTCTCTTTAGTGTGTCAGGGATAACACCACGTTCACCCCTGAACACTACTCCATCCTGATAGGTCAGTTCCTCCTGGTATGAGAAGTACTGCCTGATTTCCCACAGTGTCTTGTTCTTGTCAGTTGGCCATCCTTTGCGCATGGTGTTGATAAGAATCTGTAATGTTTTGTCCTCTTTGGTAGCAGAGCAGATGGCGTTGAGCCTGTCTGATGAGATCGTAAGGTGCTTTATCATATTGACAGTCTCTGTTTCCGCTTTCACTGAGCCATCGGCTGAATGTTCTGGTAGGTATGCTCTGCTCAACGCAGTGCTGAAGTGCCAACTAGCCTCTCCCTATGGAGGATCCCTATTCCACTCTACAGATAAAGCACTGTGGAAATCCCGGTTTTCGCGTCCCTACCCGAAATGATAAAATAAAATAAAATTCTGCGTCATATTTATAGGCAAGACAAGTAGTTTGTTTAGACTGTAGCGAATTTCAAACCTACGCACATATATTCAAACGCACATAACTATAAATTCTTAATGTGCATGTGAACGCCATCAGCGTTTATCACAGGTTTGCGTTTAGAAAGAACGGCGTCGTCTTAGCGGCCCCTAATTTAATAAAAAAATTATCATTTCGACGGAAGAGAATCAATCAAAACTAACTTTAGCTGGAAACAACATTATTCAATAACCGCTATAAAACCACACCAATCTCTGTTACCTTAAATTGTATGTTCATGTCTGTAAAGCTGCTTTGAAACAATCTACGTTTTTAGAAGCGCTAAATAAATGAGAATGACTTGACTTTACTCAAAGTGTCTGCCAGTAGCATGTCTTTACCTGGTACATACACTACCTCCGAGTCGTACTTCTGTATTCGTAGCATCATTCGTTGCAGTCGTTTGGGCGCACTGAGTAGCGGTTATCGCACTATAACCTCTAAGGGTTTATGGTCACTTTACAACCATAGGTGTACTGGTGGAACTTTTCCATGCTGAATACCAAAGCTAGAAACTCTTTTTCTATTTGTGCGTACCCATGTTTTGTTTGTGTTAGAGCTCTGCTTGCAAATGCAATAGGCTTACCCCTCTGCATGAGTGCTGCACCTAAACCTGTATCTGAGGCGTGACACTGTACAGTCAGTTCCTCATCTGGGCTGTAAAACTTCAGCACTGGAGCCTGTGCAATAGTGTCTTTAAGTTTGTGGAATGCCTCCTCATGTTGCTCTGTCCAATTCCACTCACTGTCTTTATGTGTCAGATTTCTCAGTGGCTCACATTGGTCAGAGAGATGTGGGCAAAACTTGGCCAGGTAACACACCATGCCCAACAGTCTCTGAACTGATTTCACATCTGTTGGCATTTGTGTGATGGCTTGTACATTTTCTGGGTCCACTTTTAGTCCATCAGCTGTGAGGAGATGTCCAATGTATGGTGCTTCATTTTGTCTCAGCTTGAACTTTTCTGCGTTCAGTCTGCGTTCAGTTTAATGTTCTGTTGTCTGGGTGCTGGT
>JAZAVI010000102.1:240000-287500 GCA_036326025.1 Chrosomus eos | reverse complement strand
CACAAGGCTGTAAACAGGGCTTCCTATTGGCAACTGAGGAGACTCTGAACATTTTGATAGGTTAAGCCAGGGACTGACGTTTTCACACCATATTTGGATAACTGAGATCATGACGTTTCAGGGAATACCAAAACATAGGAAAATCCTCGTGCGAAATCCTCGGTTGAGCCGGCTGTTAAAACAGCGTTATTCGAGATATTCTTTGTGAGATTAAGAGTTGCAAGTCAACTTAAACAGCCATTTAAGTGCATTTTCGCAATTACTGTGGTGATGAAACTTTGGGAGATTCATTTTGAAGACCTTTTCTTTTATATAAGGTAAAAAAAAAAAAAAATCGATATTTTCAATGTTAATAACTGTAAGCGGCCATATCTCAAAATAGAACGTAGCGACTTCCGACTCATTTCGCCAGAGCGGGTCACATATGCGTTTGCATTTTTTGCTAAACGGTTGAATAAATGGAGAAATAGAAAGTGAAAGGAACGGGGCTCTTTCAGGAGAGACAAAATATTCAACGAACGAAATGACTCGAAAAAAGATTTGTTCATTTTCAACGAGTCTTTTTTCGAGTCATTTTGTTCATTCAACGAACGAAATGACTCGAAAAAAGATTTGTTCATTTTGATGAACGAGTTCGAACAGAGGAATCAGGAACGTGCATCTCAGGACAGAACAAGGTGAGCATTTGTGCTAATAATACTTAAACTGTTTTATTTATTTTCGAAATGGCGCATCGTTTCGCTAGATAAGACCCTTATTCATCGTCTGGTATCTTTAAAGCCCTTTGAAGCTGCACTGAAACTGTCATTTTGGACCTTGAACCGTTTTGGCTACTATTGAAGTCCATTATATGGAGAAAAATCCTGGAATGTTTTCATCAAAATCATTAATTTCTTTTCGACTGAAGAAAGAAAGACATGGACATCTTGGATGACATGGGGGTGAGTAAATTATCAGCAAAAGTTTTTTTAAAAAGTGAACTAATCCTTTAACGCTACATTTGAAAGCATATGATATTGCCCCATTATTGCTCCGACTCCCCTAACATCTGACATTTTGTGTGTTTTTTTTAACAAGATAGCAGCTGCGCGCATAGGATTGTGGGCGATTTGAGAGCGCAAAGGCTACTCATATGCATCCTTTCCTGTATATGGGATATTTTCCGAACGAAGGACTCCGTCCTTGGTTGAAATTCTGAGGATCCTCAACATTGGAACAGTCCTTCGACGGATGTCGATGACATAGCATCCTCGAAATTCCGGCTTCCGAGGATCCTTCCTTGACATTGAGAAACGGCTAGAGACAGGTTGCAATAATGAGACAGAAAAGCATGTGCGTCAATATTATATAATTTATTTATTAATTCATACGTTATAATTCATTCGTTAATTTGTTACTCTATTTTTAAAATTAAACTGCAATCCATTGATGGTGAAGTCAGACATCAGAGGTTTTTTAGGTCAGAGGTTTTTTTTTTTCCTGGTGATCCTTGGCTTGATTTTCGTTTGTACTTTTGTTTCCTGAGAGGATCAAGCTCCATGTCTTTCTTTCTTTAGCAGAAGGTGCCCAGTAGCTTCTCAGGCTTGTTTCACACCTGTGCCCTGTGACAGACATGATCTGTCTGCTCTCCGGCCCTGCCTCTGACAGCATTTGAACTGCAGCGCTTCTTAATGAATGGTTGGTGTATCTTTTGGATAAGCCGGCTGCCCCACTGATACGCGGAAGCATGTTTCCAAGATAGTTTACACCCATCGGTTCATGGGAATACCAGCAATCGCTCCCGTCAAGCTCCTCCTGTGGGACTTTCAGTGGATGAAGGTAGAAGGATGTGGCATTAGGTGGGCATTTGGCGATGTACTTTTTGAAACTTTTTACCGGGCAAAGGGGGTCCCCTAGATAAAATAAATCCTCGGTAGAAGTCTTGGTTGGGATCGGTGGGCTTTTTGTGTTTTTTTGTTTCTGCATTATAAGACAAGCAAATATATTCATTATCATTTTCGTCTTTTTTAATGACGAACGAATGCTTTCTTAATTTTCGATTTCCTTCACGCCCCCTCCTTGCCAGGTTCAGCTGAATATCAAACCAGACTTTGCGAACCAGCCCGGCTGCTGTGTCTGGTGACAGATACGTAGAGTTACAAATGGCTCTTTTTCAGCGGTCAAAATGGGAGGATGATGAGAACTGGAGTCTTTACCAGTCTTGCGAAACTTTTTCAGGACGGCCTTGAATACGTCGTTGGATGATTTGAATTCTGACTGCCCAATGATGTTGTATTTGGATATATACAGCTCGTAGGGAGAGAAAACTTGACACTGAATACTCTGCGGCAGATGCGTTTCGGACAGTGGCATAGAAAGCCCGCAGCTGGGTATTTAAAGAGTCTGCCCCGTCTCTCTCTACTTTGTCCACAGTATTTTTTGGCTTAAGCCAGTCGGTAAACACATTGACAGCCCAAGCTGTTATTTTTTTTTGGTGTTTTCTTCATGTTTTTCGCCCTCGAGTCTGTCTAGCTGTTCTTCGCTGATTGTTTTAAGTCTTTTGTTGTTTCCTCCTGCCTTTGATGTCCTCTTCCGTTTATTTGTTTTTTCATCTGAGCTATCCAATACTGCGGTCGCCCAGTTGTTAAAATGTTTATGTTCACCATTAATTGTATCCTATTTTCCGTTATTACAGTTGACAACGCGAAGTGATATGGAACTGTAATGCGGTCAAGACCTGCCTGGAACTACTTGAGCCATGCGTTTCCCTGAAAATAATTGCACACCTTAGAACGTTCTCAACCAATCAGAATCAAGGATTCAACAGCCCTGTAGTATAAGCGGAATAATTGACTTCAGGCCGTTGAATTATTAGAAAAATGTATTTTTTTATCTCCGCTTCGCGTCATGACCGCATTACCACCTCGGCTGTGCATTATTTTTCTAATAATTCAATGGCCTGTCATCAATTATTCCTTATATATTGGAGTGGAAGTTGGATCGGAGCAGACTATAATTTCTTACAACTCTTAATGGGTGCCGAGTACCCTCTGAAATGGAGTGTACCGCCGGTGGGCGAAACCTAGCAACGAACAAAAAGGCTACCTTAGTTCCAAATGCTGTAACTTTTGATTACTTTATGATTCCACCACAAAATTTGATCCAGATGCGGATCACATGTAGAGGAACTTTTTCAAAGAAGAACTGTCCTCCTACCTTATTTCTTTCCTGGGTGATTGCATGTCACGTCAAATAAAAAAGATATGTAAAATATGTTTCCTTTGAGCACACTTGTTTTTGGTCTTCTATCAGCATTTTCTCATCATGAGAATCTCCTGTTACATGTGTGTCCTGTGTTTCCCCCTGCATTGTGTTTTTGGTTTAGTCCTGTGTCAGTTTTCCCGCTCCTCGTTTGTGTTCAGTTTATTCACCTGTGTCTAGTTAATTTGCCCCAGCTGTGTCTTGTTCCCCTATCTGTTCTCTGTGTATGTAAACCCAGTGTTCTCCCTCACTCCTTGTTGGTTCTCGTTTGTAGTTAGTGTGTGTATGTTTCCTGGATTCTTTGTCTAAGTTATATTGAGTAAAGATTATTGAATTGGATCTGTTGACTGCTGCCTCTTCATCTGCCTGCACCACACCCGTAACATCTCCAAATGTAATGATATTTTTTTACTAAAAAATTAAAGCATCTTTTTATCAAACGATACCTAACTTCTGACTCTCCTTGCTATATTTTTTGGCATTATGAGTCCTTACATTTGTATGTCACTCAGAAAAAAAAGCTAAAAATGCCTTATGGTTAATACATATTTAAAGATTTTATTTCATTTAAACTACTGCACTTTATAATTTTAAAACACTCACCTTGGTGTTAGTTTACAGTCAGGTTTTTGTGCTACATCAAGGAGCTGCATCACTCCTGATCTTCCAGGATCATTTCCTGTGAGATCCAGCTCTATCAGGTGTGAAGGGTTTGATGTCAGAGCTGAAGCCAGAGCTTTATAACCTTCTTCACTGATACTGCAGTCTGAAAGTCTGTAAAACAAAAATAAGTGGTTTATTCTTTGTTTGGACAGAGATTAGTTGCAGGCTTATAAATACATTCTGACAAATAACTTGGAACAACATTAACTAAACCATATTTACATAATTTATTTAGTTACATCATTTATTATGATAAATAAAATAAGTGACATGTGAAAAGTCAAACTGTCCAAAACATTCAGAAATGTTGGAAAATAAAAATACACACTTGAGTTTCTCTAATCTGCATTGTGTGTTTTTTAACAGAAGACAGAGCTTCATCATTCCAGAGTTTCCTAGTTTATTTCCACTCAGATCCAGCTCAATCAGGTTTGAAGGGTTTGAATTAAACGCTGAAGTCAGAGCAACACAACCTTCTTCTGTAATACTGTTATTATTCAGCCTGCAGAGAAACAAAACAAAGACAAGAAGATTCTTCAGTTTGTTTTAGCCACAACAACTACAATAACAAGAATATACATCTATGATTGTTCCACTAATCATAGCCCTCGAAAACTTTAAAGAACAGCAATGACAGTATTGGATTAGACTTAATGATTAAACTGAAAAGGATTAGATACTTTGCAGAGTATAGTCATAAAAAGCTTCATAAATATCCAGTCTGACTGCATACGAGAACAGCGTTGTGTTTTCTGTGTAATTTCGGATCATCAGTCAATCAGGACACAGCACGTTTACATTCGTTCACATCATGTGGTCTGTATAACTGATTTTTGTTTCCCACAAAATATTTACATTAGGTCTGTAATAGGCCTTTATCACAGAGCATGAAACAGCTCTCACTTTATCACCGAGTGTGAAACAACCCTCACTTTATCCTCTATCAGTGGCAGTGCCCACATAGCATGGGATTTTTGTGATTTATTCATATACAATCAATCTCAAATTCAGTACTTAAGGCGAGACACCACAGGTGAATAGGGTAAAATTTTTAACTAGCAGATATCACCATGAAACTTTTTCAGTTGATTACCTAGATTAAGATGAGAAAAAAATGTATTTCAAGTTTTCTGTCATTTAATGTTTAAATATGCAAAGTATGCATTCTCTAATTAAATATTCTCTAATTAAATATGCACTAATTTGCATATATTTTAAAAGACGAAATCTGAGTATTGGATAAAGCCAGGTTCAAAATTATTTTTTCATTGTGTTCACATATTAGATGGGAAAACAATTACATAGGGATTTATGGATATCTACTTTTGTTATCCTGTAAATCAGAATATACTGTCAATAGCCTTAAAAAAATCATTTTCGCCATGTTTTTTGAAATAAAATCAGATTTCAGATTTTTCCTAGCAGTAGGTAACTTGAGCAGCGTGCAGCTCTTTATTTAGGTCTCACAACTGATTAACACCGGCAGCGGAAGTCTACCAGAAGTTAAGTATGGGCCACAAAAGTGCACATGTGCAGTAACATTTATGTATGTTGTTGCCGTTGAAACAGTCTATTTTATAAAAATATAAAAAACTCACTGAAGTATGTTGAGTTTACAGTGTTTATCCTGCAGTAGAGCAGCGATCTGATTCACTCGTGTGTCTCCTAGTTCACGTCCACTCAGATTCAGCTCTCTCTGGAGTAACGGGTTTTTACCCACAACTCTATTCACATACTGACAGGCTTCATCTGCAGCAGGACCCAAAAACCTGCAGAAGAGAAGATGAATCAAGTTGAATTCAATTCACTACTTAACACTGCTTAATAAAAAAAACAATGATTTCTATTGGAAAAAAGTGTTTTTTTCTTTAATTTATTTTGACCCAACAGACAGTGTTTAGTTAAATAATTTTTATATAATAATTCACCTGGATGTAAGTTTTATTTTATTTTATCACGTCTCACCTCAGTTTTAGTTGACACTTTGGATCCAGTAGTAAATCATTGAGTTCCTTCACTCCTGATTGTCCAGGATCATTTCCTCTGAGATCCAGCTCTATCAGGTGTGAAGGGTTTGATCTCAGAGCTGAAGCCAGAGCTTTATAACCTTCTTCTGTGATACTGCAGTTAGAAAGTCTACAGAAGAGAGATTTCAAAGTATTGATGACTGAATATGTAGAGAAGGGCATAGAGACATTTAACATGTTAGTTTTATCAACTTAATTATCAACACACATGAGTTTCTCGACTTTAAAGTTTTCTTTCAGTCCATCAGAAAGCATCTTCACTTCTGAATCCTGCAGATTATTATTGCTCAGGTCAAGATCCTTCAGACTGCTGGAGTTTGAACTGAGAACTGAAGCCAGAGCTGAACAGCTTTCCTCTGTTAGATCACAATTACTGAGCCTGATAAAATAATAAAAATAATAAAACATCAATGAAGACACATGATGAAAATTCTCACAATATGTCTGTGTTTGCTGTGGTGATGAGTGTAGCTGACGGTGAAATGTACTCACTTCAGTATCTTCAGCTCACACACAGGATTCTTCAGTCCCTCACAGATCTCTTTGACTCCTGAGTCCAGTAGACGGCTGTTGTTCAGATTCATCTCTTTCAGGATGGTTTTTGAGGAGAGAACAGTAGCTAGAACTGAACAGCTTTTCTCTGTCAGCTCACATTTATTCAGCCTAAACACAAAAATAGCATTATTTCTTATTCAGCACATATTCAACACACATCAGATCACCAGCTCTTCATATCTGCCCACACATGTTATTGACAATCTTTTATAATATATAAACCGAAACGTTATAATGCATTAAATCATGTTTACTCACTTCATTTTCTCCACTTTGCTATGAGTGTCCATCAAAAGAGCAGAGAGCTTCTCTCCATCCAGATTTCCTAGTTTATCTTCACTCAGATCCAGTTCTGTCAGTAATAATGGACTTTTATGCAGAACTTCAGTGAGATAGTCACACGCTTCCCGTGCAGCAGGACTTTTCAAAAATCTAAAGTAGATTATCATTCATAATATCATTCATCATATCATATCTCACATAATCATAAAATTAAATGCCCTTTTCAGCCCCGTTGCTCCTTAATGGTACCAGTTTATGTGCATAGTGTGGTTTGTGTCTTATAGCGCTTTTCCATTACCAGTACCAGCTCAACTCGACTCGGCTCGACTCGACTCGCTTTTTGCTCCGTTTTTCATTACAGATAGTACCTCCGAAATAGTACCACGTCGTCATAGCGACGCCACAGGAAACTGCCGTGACAATCTTCTACGTGACACACACCCGCTACCCACACACACACACACAGGACAATGGAGGAAATCGAGTGTATGCTGTTTTAATAGTAGTAATGGGTATATCACGCAATCTCTGGCCAAACTATTTAAAAATGACGGGGTTATTCAGGATACTCCGTCTGGCGCGTGCAATGATGACGCAGTGACGATTCTCTCTGACCAATCAGCAGTCTCCATTGTTTCACGTCACATTTTAGTATCGCCTCAGCTCGCTTTAGAACCTCGCCGGAGGTGGTACGAAAAAAAGTACCCGAAAGCTGGTACAGGTACAACTTTTACACAGTGGAAAACCAAACAAAAAAGCCGAGTCGAGCTGGTACTGTGTAGTGGAAAAGCGCCATTAGTGCAAAGTTCTCATTTCGGTTCTTTTGGAGAACATTTTAGATTCTAGCAACATTGTTTTTAGGTTTTATTTTTATAACCAGAAGCTAACATTTACTGTGTTGTTCTCTATGAACATTCTGCTCTCATTCTATTAACAATTTGTAGTAAAGTGACACCTTCTGTGCAAAGTTAAGTATTGCATCTAATATTGTATTTATATGATGACATTACAGCAGCAGCAGGGGTGAGCACTGAGCATGTGGTCATGGGTACTATTTATCCTTGATTTAAGTTGATTTCAAGTCATTTTTGGTATGTAGATAATGCTACAATACAATTCCTATGTATATTTAGTTTAAATTGTTATACATATGCCTGATGCTAATTTATTTTCTATATTTCTGAATCACACAATCTATTTTTGATATAGTAGATGCTAACTATAGCCTATGTGATGTAGAGCCTTTTTTGTGCTTATCTGAACGTGCTATTGACTCTGTACACTTACAGTAGAATTCTATATGTTGTATTTCTAGAGTTTTACGTTATTCCTTGGGCAGCAGTAAAGGTTTGAAAATGATTCCTGCATCTGTCTTTGGGAGGCATTATCTGACTGCATACTCAAGCAAGGCATTTGAGATAAAGGGCAAAACAATAATAATAGACTACAAATATTATTTTTTGTGTTAGTTTTTAAAAGTTAACAGACATTAATAATTTATTTATTGAATAATTGTTGATATATGTGAGGTTAAAAAAGTATATATATTTTCAATTTTGTCAATATTTTACACTGACATACTAATGTGAATGATAAGGCAGGATGATTTTCAGATCATTTTGAAGCAAAAACTCTAGGCAACAACATCCATTAGTCAAAAGTATTGTGGACACATATTTAGTATGTGTTTTGTGGCCTTATTTCAGAAACTTTAGTTTTTAGTTTTTTGAATACCCCACGCATAAACATTATTCTCTAAAAAATACAAACATGTACATTAGGCATGTGCCGGTATCAAATTTTCATGCTGCGATTAATTGATTGAGCTTTTATCACGGTATATGGTATTATCACGATATTTTAATTTCTCAAGAGAAACGGATGGATGGGGGGGGGGGGGGGGGGGGGGGTGTAGAAAAAAAACTTGCATCACAATAGGTGTAATTGTGATTGTCAAAAATTTTGGTAACTAAACAGATTTTTATTAAGTTTAGTGACAACATGTTAGGTAGGGCTGCACGATTTGGGGAAAATGTCATATTGCGATTATTAAGGTCAATATTGCGGTATGCGATTGCGATATAATAAACAAATGGTTTCATGAGTCAATTTGCTTGGCTCTTAAGCAAAATGCACACACAGATTAGTAATGATTCTGAAATGTGTATTTCTCAACTCAAACTAGCAACAACAACTAAATGATTGATAACACCTATAATGATCAATAAGACAAATCCCCCCCCCCCCACCCCATTTTAAACATGAATTATAGCCATCCAATATTACAGTGATTACATCATTACAATTGAAAGCTATCGATTTTTTTTACTTTTACTTTTTTTTTATTAGGCTTCAAAAATATCACAGCTTTTAATTTAAGTGAACTTCAAACAATCCTCACATAAACAATAAATGTCATATTTACCTATGCCCTTCCTTTCCAACATGTAGCACATATACAGAAATTGAATAAAGTTATCAAACAGTATGCTCTGCATAAATTGTAAATTATACATAGACTAGTTCTTATTAAAGCTAAACAGGTTCTTTAGTCAAGAGCAGTGGGTCATTTTCTCTGTTCTCTGTACTTTACTGACAGAGCATTATTGGCTACTGGCCCTTTAAGAGCAACTGTTGTTGACAGAGTCGCGGATCTCACACACGCGCGCGCCTCATTCTCTCACAACTCTTCACGTTCATCATAAGACTGCTCTTATGTTATGAAGATACTCGACAAACGACATTTTGGCATAATTGTGTGTGTGTTATTGTTCGTTCAAGCGCGAAAGAGAACTGTATTCTGGCGCGCGGTCTGTGCATGCGCATGATACTGGCGCGCGTCTTTCAGTCAGGACATTTACAGGCAGCGCGCTCTCTTTAACTTGTCTCGCATGAATAAAAGCGGGATCATGTAAGTAACACTAGCCAAAGGATGACAAAAAAGAACAGATGCTTTGTGTTAACAGCCCTAATTTGTTTATTTCATATTAAATCACAGCATTTTGCGTCATATAATCGCATAGGCTTGACATCGCGATTACGATTGCGATACGATTAATCGTGCAGCACTAATGTTAGGCCTACAATGTTTACTTGGTACAATGACTGGTAGGCTACTGTTTGTATTATTGCTTAACACAATTTTCACGATTTCAGTTCAATTCTTGATTTGATTTTAATCTTGATTTAAAAAATATTGACTACAGTAGATAGCCTATGTTAATTTTTCTCAAGAAAAAATATATCTCACATAATGCTAGCTAAACAATACAGAGAGCCATATCAGCTGGTATTTTTAAAGGTTAAAAATAACAAATTAAATATAATGCGGTTTTCATTATAATAACAATTATGTAATGACACAAGTAAACATATAATATAGTGCACATATTTAGCTAAATACTCAGGTCATTAAATGGCTTTCTTGAGGTAAATGTAACGTTCTGTGACAATATTGTTCACCTGCAGTTTTATTGACCTCTTTCTGTGGTTGAAAAACACTGATTGATCGATATTATGTATGAGGCATATATAACTTTCAGTAAGTTGTACTCTATCTTTAAATAAAAAGTAACAGATGATCGGTTTACTTGAAATGATGGCGCTGCAGCGATCTGTCACGTCACATTTACAAGCGCCAAAACACAGACATGCCAAGTCTCCCGGAAGTTCCGGGAGTCTCCCGCATATTTATAGTGGCTCCCTGATGCCCGCAAATTAATTAAAATCTCCCGAAATCTATCTAGAGCAAGCGAGCAAGAGCGCGCATGCGAGACCGAAGAGCACATGTGCTCCAACCGTATAGCGCGTGCGGACGCCGGAGAGGGAGAGAGCGAGAGACCTTGCGCGCGTGTGTGTGTGTGTGTGTGTGTGTGTGTGTGTGTGTGTGTGTGTGTGTGTGCTTCATGAAGCGCATATGTAAGACAGAGAGCATCCTGCTTGGCCCTGTTTCAGTAAGTCAACCAATCAATTGTCAGCTTCTGACCCAGTAAATTCGGATTTATTATTTTTCGCGGTATTTTGAAGTGCCCGCGATAACAATATCATGCATATTCATTACCGCGATTTATCGCATTACCGAATACCGGGACATGTCTAATGTACATACATGTTGCTCACATAATATGGTAGCCCTGTTTGTGCTAAATGGAGTGTAATTACACCTTTGCCATTAATATGTTTATAAGCAACTGAAAAAAGCACAAATGTCAGGGCATGTCAAAACATCTCAAGGACCCCAAAAACCCCTTAGACCCCAGAGGGTTAACGATAACCTACAAACATTAAGGGAGAACTGTTTTTAATGACAGGCTAGCAGTTACCGTTGACTAGCCTAGCACCGGCGACATATGCAACTGGAACGACTGGATGAATTTTTTTTAAAACTGTCTCCACTGATAAATAACACTAAGGCTCACCTGGAAATGAGGCCCGATGTCCAAAATTCCGAACCACCACTTTAAGTGCTACTCTTGCATCTTAATGATCGCATTACATTTACAGGAACTAGTTCCTCAGCAGCGGTGGAATTTTACTTTGCTCCGGTTAGTAGAACTGCGCCGAAAAGTAAACACAGAACAGAAGCGCACAACAGTTGGGACGTCTAGCTAGCTAGTAGTAGTAGACGAGGGATATTGACAACAAACGCAGGATATTGGCAACATGGTGATTCAGTGTGCATTTCGCAATTGCAATAATAAACCAAATAAATGTTCACTTCGAAGTTTCCACAAATTTCCATTCAAAGATCCGGAAAGGATCCAACTTTGGCTTATTGCTGCTGGTTTGGACAACGACACACCGGCAGAGACTCTACAAAAGTTGAGAATTTGCAGTGATCATTTTAGACCAGACGACTTTGAAGAACCCCGTAATCGAAACGGTCACAGGTTACTGACAAGGAATGCAGTTCCAGCCATCTTTCCAGATGCACCAACAGCTACAGATGTACAGGTAATAACTTTTGTTAGGCTAAGTTACTCTAGCTAGCTGATGAAGCTAGTCCCTTTCATAACTGATAGATTGACACTGACAACGTTAGTGGAGATAATGTTACAGTTCAATGCTTTGTGGAGATTGACAATAGTGTAACTAAGAGTATAGTTTTTATGAATTGGTTCAACAATCAGTCAAACATAGTAGTCTTTAACACACATTCCTCGTCTTCATCTTCTTCAAAGTCCGAAACACTGGCATTGCTTTCAAACGTGGCCATTGTCCTATGGCTTGCTATTACATACATCATGAAATATACTTTGCTTCTGTAGGGATGAGTGTCAGCGGCAGGTAAATACACTTGCGTGATTGTCATGTGGACCGGCGCGCTCGGTTGCCTAGGTAACTTAATATCACTCCGCCGCTGCTGTAGACTGTGCTAATAAATTATATATAAATTATATATAATAAATTATATACATATATATGTATATAATTTATTATATATGATTTATTTATGGCATGCTGCTTTTGATATTGTCAACTTTTTAACATCTTTTTTGTCTACGTTCTATGTTTGAATTAAATGTTTATGTATTTAAAGTCTACCAGGGGTTGGATGGGTTCTAGATTTGTATAGTTGCTTTTTGTTTTGTATTTTTGTGTTTCTTGACCTTAAAAAGAAACTCTTTAAATAAACAGTTGTTAACAAAAAAAAAAACAACAAAAAAAAAAAGCAACATAATCCGTCACTTAGATCTAAAGATTTTGTCTAATGAAGTTATAAAACATAACCCCACAGGCACACGTGTAGCTAAGTGAAATCAAATGTAGCGTTTTATGCTTGAAACTTAATGAAACATGCACAGATTGAAGAAAATTCCACAGTTTCAGCTGAAATGCAATGCTCTGTATTATTTAACTGGGTTATTTGAGAAGGTCAGTTTATTTTTCAAAAACATTGATGCATCATATTCTAGCAGTTATTTTTTCTAGTCATTGTTCATGTTTTCATAGACATGTTTTCATGTTATATATTTAATTGTCAACGTACATTTTTAAAACATTTTTAAAATATGTTAATGATGACGGACACGCAATTTTTGAGACCTATAAATGATCATTATGAGAAATTGACAAAAATGCCCATTCTGAAAATTAACATAATTCATTGCGTCAATCATGAGCTATTCCTCATTGGGGAACAACAATTTTAAAAATGTCTTCCGGGTGTCAAGGTCTAAAGAAAAAGGCTAAATTACAGTATAAAGTAAATACTGCACTTTATCATTTTAAAACACTCACCTCAGTGTTAGTTTACAGTCTTTTTTTTGTGCTACATCATTGAGCTCCTTCACTCCTGATTGTCCAGGATCATTTCCTCTGAGATCCAGCTCTATCAGATGTGAAGGGTTTGATCTCAGAGCTGAAGCCAGAGCTTTATAACCTTCTTCACTGATACTGCAGTCTGAAAGTCTAAAAAAAGATAACTGAATTTGAGAATTGTAAATTGTAAAAATAAAAAAAAATAAAAATGTATTTCCTATCTAAGAATAAATGACACTTACTAAAAATAATAATAATAATCTTTACAAACAAATATCTTGGATAGGGAGGCACATACAATGTAAGTGAATGGGATACAATTTTGAAGGCCATAGGGTCAGCCATCAAAACACTGAACTGGACTAGATCCAAAGAGCATCAGTATGACAACAAAGAGGTCTGAGACCAAATTCCTACTTCAGTGGACCAAATAAGGATCAGAGTCCTCTTTCAGGCACAGTGTAAACGCAAAGAGAACTGGGTCCTTTTTCACTTGGTTCACCTCTTGCTCTACTATTAACAAACACCATCACACACTTGCAGGTGATAGATGCGTAGGAAAAGAAGACCAAATAGATAGGTCGACAATCTGTAAATAAGGAACTCCTGTAAATAAGGAGTTCCTTATTTTAATATTAAGCCTAAAATGTGTTTTAATATCACTATTAGTAAGGATAGTATGATCAATGTATAACATCAGTCTTTAAATGCAATATATTCAAAGTACATGTCTTTTCTTTAGTTTACCAATAATAAAATATTTAAACTTTGACCAGAAGATAATTTCATATTAAAAATAAACAGTTGTTCATTTAATCACCTGAGTTTCTCCAGTCTACAGTTTGTATTTTCTAATGCGTTCTGGAGTTTCTTCACTCCTGAATCCTGCAGATTATTGTTGCTCATGTCAAGCTCTTTCAGACTGGAGTTTGATTTCAGGACTGTAGCGAGAGATGAACAGCTTTCCTCTGTTAGATCACAATTACACAGCCTAAAATGATGAAGAGAAGAGAGAGAATTTACAAACACAAAGTACTTGATGCCAATATTCAGTAATTACTAGGGTTGGGTATCGGTATTTTTTAAACGGTTCCGGTGCTTAAACGGTTCTTAAATATGTACTTAAGAAAATGAAACCGCCACACTTTATCAAAAAAATAATACCAGTTAATTTACAGGGCCAAACTGGACACAATATTAACTTAAATCTTTAAACAATATAAATACAAGTAACATAATGGTCAGTGGCGGCCTTACCTATGTTTCACCCGTTTCAATTGAAATGGGCCCCACCCTCCAAGGGGGCCCCCAACAGACCAGCAAAATCCCATTCATTTTCTCCATAGGATATTGATTTTCAGCCATGTCTAAACCATCCGAGGTAGATTGACCACGAGCTACGAAGTTGTGAAACGAAAGTTTCTGGGCCGGGTTTCCCGATAACGATGTATATTCGCTCTTAAGAGCACTCTCTACGTGCAAGGTTACGAACGCTCTCTGCAATTCCACGCGCGTTTCCCAAAAAATGCACTTAACATGAACGCGCTATTTTAAGAGTCGCTGTCCATTCGCGAAGTTCTGAAATACAAATGAAAACTATTTTGTAAATTAATTCAGTTTTACCATGATTTAATCAGCTTTGCAACTTTGCATTTGCACTCGCGACAGGCGATTAACTAAACGTCACTAGCAGCTTGTAATTTATTGTAAAAAATCCCCATGTTTTCGGTGCTGATGTTGTGGTGACACGTTCATGTAACATGTAAGGGTGGAGCGCTGCCAATAAAGCACCTAAAAGTTGTCACAAAGAACCGGCAAAAGTAATGATTATGAATATGTCGAATAGGCCTATAGCAAGGAGACAATTTAATTGTTTATAAACATGTTTTCTGTCATTGTCGCCTGCAAAGATGAAGTTGATGACGCTGATCGTGATCTTCGCAGTGAACGCGCCAGAGAGAAATGCACAGTTCATACGGATTACATAAACCGAGAGCAGTCTGTTTTCTTTCGTTTTGAAATTTTCTTTTTAGAAGTAGATATTTTAGATATATTTCTCCGGTCTGTGAGGAGAGTAGGCTGAGTTTCAGTTAATTTAGGAGATGCGGTGCAGTTCACGCGCCGGCGGCTCCGTTTCGTGATTAGCCTAGGCTATATCTGCTATATTTACTTCTTATTTATTAAATCCAGGCAATTGGTTGATTAAAAATTTATTAAAATTAAGATACAATTAAAGCAAAACGAAATTCACTTTAAAGAAAGGCCTTGTGCTTTTTGTTTGAGGTCTCTGAAAGTTTTAAAGCAGTCTTTTAGTGCCGCTTTCAGAGCGCTCACGTCCGTAACGGATTCCCCAATTTTAAAGAATTTATCCTCAACTAGTTTTGTGGTGTAGTAGGTAGGTCTACGTATATTGTATAATGTTAACTTCAAATAATAGTAATTTAAGGGCGAGACTTATTCCAACGTAAAACGCTGTATACATGTAGTTTTAATGAAATAAGGTTGGATTATTTATATGCTGAGCTGCCTGTTCATGAAGCTGAAAGTGCACGTAATAAAATAATATACAATTGATGCAAACCAACAGGAATCCTTGCCTTTTCTGCTCTATGTTTATGTTTTATGTGGGTAGGGCCCCATATTAGTTATTGAAACGGGCCCCCAGATGCTTAAAGCCTGGTTTATACTCGACGCGTCCGCAAGAGCGCGGGGTGCGCGCGGCAAAAATGACGTCATTGCGGCGTGGGCGGTCGCGCGCGTTGGGTACGCAAGGGCCCATTTCGCCTGGCGGTGTGCACGGCAGATTTTGTAACAACGCGCGAGGCGCCGCATCCGAAGATGAACGACTTCGAGCCGAATCTGGCCGAGCTCGAACTTCTCACCACACCGCCACCCAGTTTGCACGTCTATAAGTTGCTTACATTTAAAAAATGAGCATTCAATAGCATAAAAAGTATTTTATTGAACATAAAGGTCCATGTTTAATAAAAATGTTCACGAAACTTAATGAAATGTTTAGTGAAATTAGAAAATATGTTAGCTATTGTTAATTGAGTTTTATTGTATACACATTCTCATATCCATATATTTTGTTTTATTGTTATTACCTAATAATCTCAGGGTTTACTGGGTTTTACACGATTTTTTTTTGTAGTGTGGTATTGGTATACCAAAATAAACATTGTCACATGTGTAGCTTTCTTCTTCTCACCATTGATTTCTGATGGTTTAGAGGACAATTACTCGAGTCGCCCCCTGTCGTTTCACAGAATAGTACAACGGCGAGCGCGTCGAGTATAAAGGCCTCGTCCGTTTGGGGAGACTCGCGCTCTTGTGGACGCGTCGAGTATAAACAAGGCTTGAGGAGCAGATGGCGCGCGCGCGCGCCAACATAATATGACGACATAAGTGCGTCGATGCGGCGCCCGCGCCATCAGCCAATGAATTGGCTTGATTCTATATGGGATTCAGACTATCGGCACCATAGACATAATATATACATAGACGCCCTATTGGCTGCTGGAGCGTACGTCAATTGCGCCGCCATATCAAGGAGGGCAACTTGCCCATACCTCTCATTATGGGAATTGAGAAAAATGCCTGTTTCGTGCGCTGCGTGGGGCTGTACAAGTCTCCACACAATTGAAAACAGGTCTCGGGGAATTACCTTTCACAAACAAGACTGAAAATTGTTTTTGGGTGTATTTGGTCATTATATAATTAGTAATAGAAAAGTACACCAAGTACAAACCACTGAAATCGGCTGATAAATGTAAACGTTATTATTGTTTTTATCAAGGAAAACCGCAGCTCACCCGTTTACTTGCATTTGTTTACAGCGCAGTCTTGACCTCCGCAAAAAGGCGGACACGTTGACGTATCGCAGCAACGTTCCAAAGCGGCCAATAGGGCGTCTATGTATATATTATGTCTATGATCGGCACACCCAGAGGGCGTTCTGACGCGTAATTTTACAAGTGAAATGCAGCCAAACCTTGAGAAAGAGCGCGCATGCGAGACAGAAGAAACTGTGCTCCAAACTGTGTAGCGCACGCACGGCGGGTAGAGAGAGAGCGAGAGACCTTGCGTGCGTGTGTGTGTGCGTGTGTGCCTAATGAAGTTAGGCACCGAAATTTTCGTTCTTATTCGGTCTGGTTACTACCGTTTACGTTGGAACCGGTTCGCTATTGGCACCGGGTTTCGGTACCCAACCCTAGTGATTACTGAGGATTATTGTGTTATGGTCACTCACCGTATTTCTGTAAGATACTTTAAAAATACAATAATAAAATAACACAATACTCACATTAGTGCGTTTAGTTTACAGTGTTTATCCTGCAGCAAAGGAACAAGATTCTTCAAGTTTGAGTCTCCTAGTTCACGTTTACTCAGATTCAGCTCTCTCAGGAGTAACGGGTTTTTACCCACAATTCCTCTCACATACTGACAGGCTTCATCTGCAGCAGGACCCAAAAACCTGGAGACAGACGTTCATTAAATGGCCAGTAATGTCACTGACATACAGTATCTTGTGAAAGTGCCTTCAGTCATTTCCAAGACACCATAAACCAATTTTTGATGGTTTATTTATCTCAGCTAAAACTGTATTAAACCTACTGGATTTTATTATTTTAAAAACACTCACCTCAGTGTCTGCAGTTGAAACTTCGGATTATGTAGTAAATCATCGAGCTGCTTCACTCCTGATTGTCCAGGATCATTTCCTGTGAGATCCAGCTCTATCAGGTGTGAAGAGTTTGATCCCAGAGCTGAAGCCAGAGCTTTATAACCTTCTTCTGTGATACAGCAGTTTGAAAGTCTACACACACAAAACAAATTGAAATAAAATGAACATTGTGGATCCAATTTATTAATTAGCTGAATCGCTTATCAGATACACATGTAAACCACATTCTGTCATTAATGTCCAAGTTGATTTAATGAATTACAATTAACCCTCTGGTCCTCTTCGTTCCGGGTCACACTTGGCTTTTCCCCAGGAAAACCAATGTAATATATTTTAGTCAATAATATGTTTTGATTATTATTTAGAATTTGTAAAGGTTTCTATGCAAAAATTATAAAAAAAATTATGAGCTATATTTTCCATTAGATTTTTTTCAATAAATGCAACATTTCAAATTAAAATAGAGTGCAGGCCTTTAAAATACAATTTTTGAAGTGAGAAAGGAGCCATCCAGTAGCGTTCAAAAATATAAACGTGTGTAATGTTGTGTAACCGTCTGTAGGCTGTACTATAGCTCCGTATATAAATACATATAGAACCTTTTTGACTCCCATTGTTTTTTAAGAAATGATTTCTCCATTTTATTTTTTTTAATTTAGATATATATTTAGACATTCTAAAAGACTACTTTTTTATATTTTTAGATATTTTTGTTAGATAAGTATCAGGTTTTGCATTATGATTAAAATCAAACAATAACATTTGGTTAGAAAGGGAACACAATGCAAGCATTTTTGTTACTCAGTATTTGAAAATTAAAAAATCTAACAAAATAAGGGATGGATAGTGATATCAAAAACACTTTTTCTAACTGCAAAAATAAAGACATTTTGCAATTAATTGGTATTTTATTCTGTTTAATTCTATAAATGGAAGTAAAACTTCAGAAGGGAAGCAAACAGCAAACAATCATTATCAAACTGTAGGTTAAAAAAGAGGAATAAAAATGTAATAAAAATAACAAATATTATTTTAACTATATACATACAAACTGTAATTATTTTATGTATTGTTGCATATGCAACAGATATCAGGAACACATATTAGGCTAAAATAAGGGCAAACACAATAATTATTTGGTGTGTTGTGTGTGTGTGTGTGTGTGTGTGTTGTGTGTGTGTGTGTGTGGCCCCTTTCACACAGCACTTTGAACCCGGCAAATTGCCAGAGTCCCTTCTGTGTGAACGCAAACACGACCCGGGATTGATGCCGGGATCGATCCCGAGTTGGGGACCTAGTAACATTGCCGTGTTCAGACCCGGAACGCGCGCTGTGTGAACAAAAGCCAGAATCAATGCCGTAAGGGGTGTGTCATAGTGATGACGCATGTGCCATCGCGCGACTCTGTTGCTCTTAGAAGAAAGTTTGTGTTCGTCATCAACAAAGAAAGAACGAAAAAATGCCTGCAAACTGGAATGAAGCAGATACAGGAGCTCCTCACAATCCGCGCTGAAGCTGCGATCGTTCACCAGCTCTGGAAAGGTGCGCTCGTGCACATGTTTTCGACGCGTACGTTACATGTCTCATCCTGACGTCATGCGGCTTTCCAGGACATTAACGGGTTGTGTGTGAGCGCACTCACAGATCCCGGCAAATCACTGGCAGTGTGAATGAACCGAAATCAAACAATCCCGGGACAAATGCCAGGTCACATTATCCATGTATTTTCCGGAATCTCTGTGTGAAAGGGGCTTGTGTGTCTTATTTGCACTCTTGATATTTTAGAGTGTCACCCCTTCATTGCTGTATTTTTTTTCTGCACAGTGGCTGATTTGTAGTTTGTACCACCAAAAGTTTCTCTGAGGTTTCCTATTTCCCATTCATTTCCTATGGCAGTCATTTTTGACCACGAAGGAGCCAAGTGTGACCATTTTTTTTTCGACCCTTTAACATATGAACATATAAACATGAAGGTGCGTAGGCACCTATTGTATCTGTTCCCGTTCTTATTAGGGGCCAAGCACCGAAGGTGCGGAGGCACCTATTGTATCTGTTCCGGTTCTTCTTCTTCTTCCGACTGGGCGTCTATGGCAGCCCATAGAACCGTTTCTGGAAAAGTTATGAAATTTGGCACACAGATAGAGGACAGTCTGATCTCTCACTATAGCAATTTTGGAGTCTCTAAATCAATGCCACTAGCGCCACCACCTGTCCAAAGTTTCACTCACATTTATGCTAATAACTTTTGAACCGTAAAGGCCTATCAACAAAATTACTTTTTCCTCTGATTCCTGAGCTCATGACGATTCGATTGCACCCTATGACGTCATTTTCCGTTATGCAAATTTTCCGCCATTGTGAATTTTCAGAAAAACCTGTTTTTTCGAACGCCGCCTAGAGCGATGCTCCGATTTTCACCAAAATTGCACCAGATCATCTTCAGACAGTGGGGACAAAAAGTTATGGAATTCAAGTTGATTCGCTTAAAAGTTTTTGAATAACGTGCAAAATAATTTTACGTAGCGCTTGCAAAAACAAACTTAAGGCTGTATCTCCGCAACGCTTTATCGTATTCAGACCAAACTTGGTACAAGTCATCACAAGCATGACCTGAGGCAACATGCAGCGTTTCCACCTACTGGTCCGGAGATATGAAAAATGGATATTTTTGCTTATAACTTCTGAACAGTTTGTCCAAAAATAATAAAATTGGCCTTGTTAGATTCAGGGCGTCATGCCGAGTCGACTGATATCCAATTTTCCCATATCGGCTATTTTGTCTGTCGGCCATTTTGAAGTACGTGCTAAAATGCTGTATTTTCTGAACGCATGAACGAATTGTTACGAAATTCGCTATGGGTCATCAGTACGATGCCCTGAAGGAGCCTGAGAAGTTTCGAAACAGCGCCACCTAGTGGTCAAAAGTTATATGAAAAAATCCAAAAAGGCTAATAACTTCTGAATAAATCTGCCTATTGAAATGCCACTTGTCTTAATAGATTCCTTGGGTCAAGCCGAAAACATAGATACCAAGTTTTTCTTTTTTGGCCGAACTTCCTGTCCACCATCTGGATTTTCATTCAAAACCTACTTTTTCGAACTCCTCCTAGACCGTGTGTCCGATTTTCACCAAAATCGAATCGTATCATCTCCAGACCGTGCATACCAAAAGTTATGGACTTCGTGTCGATAGACAAAACCGTTTTCGTATACCGCAGCAGCAAAGTTGAGGCATGATGCAAAAATGACTATTCTGGCGTTATATCTGCAATGCCTCAACATATTGACCCCAAACTTTGTATGTGTCGTTGTCACTTCACTCTGACCACATCACATCGAGTTCGTAACTGTGCCACCTATTGGTCAAAAGTGATAAACCATTAGATCATCTTATAAGTTACTGCATGTATGATTTTTTCAACCATTTGCCGAAAATCCTCTTAAAATGTCTTTAATTGCTCATTGTTGCAGTTGGTCTGACTCTCCCAGCCATGTTGGCATGTCTTATTGTCTTCAACTGCTTGGCCCCGTATAATGGCTGCTTGCAGCTATATTATTAGTATTGTATTTAGTTAGTGATATGACTGTTGTGAGGTCAAAGACTCAATTGACGGCTGTCATTCAAATCTGAAACAATCTATGCCAACTACAAGCCTTAAAGACACTTGTTTGTTATCATTTGTTAAGTTGACATTGTTTTAATTGTTAAGCCACAGGAGAAGCTGCTCCCCTAGTGTAGCCTGGTTTCTTTCAAAGTATTTGTATCCTGCTACAACCATATTTAATGCTTTTTCATTTCTTGCCACGGTGACCTCTGGTTTGATCACTGGGGGATTAATGCAACATTTGGTGACTTTCTAGCAGCTCCCCGTTTAAACTACTTAGAGATATGACCAAAATCTTTATTTGTCAACAACAGTAATAATTAATGTACCAATCTACATGTCACAATCTGTTTAAAATTAGACATGTTACTTTTAGAGATTATTTTTAGCATAACACAATCGATTTTTGCATGCTTTTAGATAATTATTTACAGTTGCTTAGAAATACAACCAATATTTAAATCTCTTAATAAAACAGAGGTAAAAAAAAAAAAAATGTAGTCTCTTAATTACCTTTGAACGCTGTGTATATGTGCTGAATAATACTACACAATATATCTGGTTTGTGTAGCTGATGGTAAATGTACTCACTTCAGTATCTTCAGCTTTGATTTCTTCAGTCCTTTACAGATCTCTTGGACTCCGGAGTCCATCAAACGGCAGTTGTTCAGGTCCATCTCTTTTAGGATGGTATTTTTGGAGAAAACAGTAGATAGAACTTCACAGCTTTTCTTTGTCATCTCATAATTATTCAGCCTAAACAGGAAGATCTGATTTATTATTCTTGTTTTCAGCAAATATTCAACACACATCAGTTCAACAGGTTTTCATATATGTTCACACATGTGGCTGACAATGTCAAAAAGTGCTATTATCTGTAGCACTTCAGAAACTGTTGCTGTCACGCACCGGCTGGGGATGAAGACCAGGCGAAGTGGATCTAAAACATCAGTGTAACTTTATTTAATAAAATAATAATCCAATATGCGAGAATGCGATGTAACAGTGTGCATGAAATGCAAAGAAAACTGGACAATATATAAGCCTGTTTGAGATGCACCTCGCCTCGCTTCGCCTGAAATGTATGCAAGACTAGGTGGCTGCAGTGAGGCGAGGAGTGAAAAAAGTGAAGTCAAGACGGACAGTTCTCTCTTCTCGTAGTAGATCAGAAATCTACGATATCAAAAGTGGATATCGTGGGGATTCACACTCATGCGCGGTTTTGCTGATGAACTATAGAACTAAATTCTGTTGCTTTTATGTGAAAACATATATGATAAACAAGATATTCAAAGTACTTGTTATTTATTTAATTCTATCCAAAAGAAAAGTTTTCCCTGCATAGACATACTTTTGCTTTTTTTTAAACTAAATATGACAATCACATATCACATATGAAAACCACTCAAAATGTGTCAAAATTCAAACATTTTAAAAGAGAACAATACATCATGGTAGTTTAAACCAATGAGCATTAATCAGTGTCTTCAGCAAGTCGTTTCCTAACGTGCTTTTGATCAGCGCAGTCGGTGGAGAGCAACTGTTTCCGACTGCAGAATCTGACATCGTGAGAGTTTTTTGACATACGTCAAGTCAAGTACATTTATATAGCGCTTTTCACAATATAGATTGTATCAAAGCAGCTTCACAGTATCAATCAAAATAACATAAAAAGGTTTGTTTCTTAGTGGAAAAAACATCCACGTTTGGTAGAGCTGATCAATGGTATTAATGACTGGTTAAATAATTTGAATATCCCCAACTGAGCAAGCCAAAGGCAACAGTGGCAAGGAACCGAAAAACTCCAAGTGACCTACTGGTGTCCTAAAACTCCATCAGGTGTCCCGATGGAGAAAAAAAAAACCTTGGGAGAAACCAGACTCAGTCGGGGGCCAGTTCTCCTCTGGGGTTTATGAACTAGAGGCCGGATTTAAATGTAAGATAAAAAAAATGTATATGAATGCCTGGCTGAAGAGATGCATCTTTAGTCTAGTTTTAAACTGGGAGAGCGAGTCTGAGCAGCGAACAGTATCAGAAGGCTATTTCAGAGCTTTGGAGCTAAATGTGAAAATGTGGTCTGGATCTGGATATCCTAGGAATGACCAAAAGCCTTGAATTTAGTGATCTTAAAGAGCGCGGTGGATTATAGAGCGATAGAAGATCCGTTAAATAGACTGGGGCTAAACCATTTAGGGCTTTATAAGTCAGTAGCAATACCTTGTAATTAATACGGGACTATATAGGTAACCAATGTAGTGATGATAAAACTGGTGTTATATGATCATATTTTCTTGATCTAGTAAGAACTCTAGCGGCTGCATTTTGGACTAACTGTAGCTTGTTTATTGAGGATGCAGGACAACCAGCTAATAAAGCATTACAGTAATCTAGTCTCGAGGTCATGAATGCATGAACTAACTTTTCTGCATCAGAAACTGATAGCATATTACGTAGCTTAGCAATGTTTCTAAGGTGGAAAAGGGCTGTTTTTGTAACATATGAAATATGATTTTTAAAAGACAGGTTGCAGTCTAATATAACACCCAGGTCTTTTACTGTAGAGGATAAAGTAAGAGGGCATCCTACTATGTTAAAGTTGTGTTATAAGAGGTTTTGCGGAGGGTTTTTCGAACCGATAAGTCAGGGCTGCCAACTCTCACGCATTGAGCGTGAGACTCACGCAATCACCCTTATCACACGCTCTCACGCCACACATCCATTTTATCACGCATAGAAAAATCGCGGACAAAGAGGACACTGAGACCGACAGACAAGACAGAGCAGGTTACAATTGATATGGTACAAATCCACAACTGTCAGAATCTGTCAATATTTTTCCGAGATTCACACAATAAATAATGTTTTGGCTCTTTGAAATGTGACAGATCGCTGTAGCGCGCGAGTTCAAACGGCACGTGATACAGCAGCCTACAATTCCCCCCACCCCCTACCCCCGTCGACAAATCAGTAGCCTCTGATCCCCGATCCCCAACCCAATTCCCAGTAGCCTCCGATTTCCCGATCCCCATTTTTACCCCAAGGCTTGGTAATGACATGGTATTTGAATAGAAATTATGATTTTATGATATTATGACAGTGGGTTCAAAAATGGATATTTTAATGGGTTCAAATAGGACCAAATTTGTCCTTGCTTTAATTTTTTAAAATTAAAAAATTTACATTTTTTTTTTATTTAAAATTTGTGTGATTTAAAAAAAAAAATCTGACATAGCACAAAAAATGAAAATGCACCAAAAATAATGTTGCTGCTAATCTTTGGCATATTCAAGCCTGTGAGGTAACACTTTATTTGAAGGGGTGTGCATAAGACTGACATGACACTATCATAAACATGACATAACATGTCATGACCATGAAGGAGTCTTTATGAATGTTTATGACTGTTGTCATTAAGTGTCATTCGGTAAATTATGACACTTTTAATGCAAAGTTGACATTGTTTAAAATGTCTTTGTTATGACAACTTGACATTGACACACCCCTTCAAATAAAGTGTTACTGAATGGGATAATCCAAAGCCAAGGGTTTCACTTTGCATTTAGTGTATGGAAAATAATTACATTTTTGTGTTTTTTCCTCTTATACAAATTGATGGTATCGCCACCAAAACTGCCATTGAAAGGGTTAAAATCCTGAAATTAAATAAATATTTGGTAGTTATTATGAGGACTGATGCTGTTTAAATTATTTAACTCCGTAAAAGTGGAAAATAATAATAATATATAATAATTTAGGCAGTGTTTAATATTGTGACCATTTTTGGTCATTAACGCACTGGGTGGGATTTTTTTTTTTTTTAAATCTGTCAAAACACAAAATCTTTAAATGCACCAGAAATAATGTTGCCACTAATCTTTGACATATTCAAGACTGTGATAATACAAAGCTAAAGTATTCTCTTTGCATTTAGTATGGAAAATAATTACATTTTGTGTTTTTTTCCTCTTATACAAATTGATGGTATCGCCACCAAAACTGGTATTTAAAGGGTTAAAATCCTGAAATTAAATAAATATTTGGTAGTTATGCAGCCTGGTCTCATAGTTAATAGAATTAATACGTATTTTTCAAAGATAGAAAACGTACGATTACGTTTGGATAGATGCTGAAACGTATGATATGGATGTATCTGCAACAATTAAACGTAAAATTATTACGTTTTTACAGCTACAAAACGTTAAATATTTACGTATATTTCATATCATTAAGATATCTGTATAATTTACCTTTTACCGTTTTATAGATAAATGGTAGATCCCTTAACCCTGCTCCCAAACCTAAACATAACGTTACCCATTTTATACAGAATATAAAAAGGACAGAGATGTGTAGGGAAATGGTAATTTTATTAACAATAGCACTATAAGATTTTTTTTAGCAGCTAATCCTACTCCTACCCCTAAACCTACCCATAACAATTTCTTAAAACTATATAGGCAACAATTAGGCCGGTGACACACTGGCTGCGTGGCGTGAGCGTGGCGTTTCTGTTGCGTGTCAGCTGCGTCGCATTTTCTGTGTCTTTGCACATCAGAAGCGTGTCTGACGCGGCGCTGCTGACACGGATCACCCTTGTTCGACATATGGGAGAGAGTTGTGCAAGCCCTATACTTCGCATAAATATAAAGCCTTCTGATAAAGACACTGTCAGCACAGCAGTATTGACAGCAAAATAGACTACAGAATGTTTCGTTCTGGTGCAATATTTGAAAATTGATAATTAGGCCTATTTATTTAGCCTATTTATTTTTAAATTAGGCCTATAGGCCTATTTATATCTGAATTTGTCAAAAATGTAATTTATTAATATGTATTCGTGTACAAAATAACATATAAACATCTTTTCCTATTCTATTTTGCCAGGAAACGCTTCCAACACGCTTGCGTGTCGCGTGAAAAATAGGCGTCGGTTCTATTTCTAGCATGCACGCGTTTTCCCTGAGACGCACGCGCGTGTCACACAGGCAGTGTGCAAGCTCTAACCTGTTAACATGGGAGCCGAAATAAAAACGGACACGCCACGCAGCTGAGACGCTTGCGCCACGCAGCCAGTGTGTCCCAGGCCTTATGAAAAAAAAAAAACATACGTATAATCACAATAATTTATTTATTGTGAAAATGTCAAAACCGTTACCAAAAGTCGTTCACATGACGACGATGTGTTGCAGTCACAGTCCTCTCTTTCAGTATATAATAGTTTTGAATGAGGTATAGAGCAGAATTTAAGTTATTAATCCATGAAAATGTTAATCCGGCTTCGCTCTGTGTGAAGGCGCGCGCGCTTCTCCATTTCAAATGTAGTTTACCGACTGAAATGCGGCATGTCGCAAACTGAAGCGAGAGCCAATGAGCGTTTGATATCACTGCCGTAAAACATGTCATAACGCTTCTTGAGGGCGCAATTTTTGAATTTGAATTCATCACAAGCGTGGGACAGTTACCGACTGGGCTGCTGTGATAGCCTGTGTGAAATGAAGATCGCTCACTGGATAAAGGGCTGAATTTGGATCTCTTTCTTGCAAACATATGGATTCTAAAGATTTGGATTATATCTAATAAAATTGATGTATTTTGTGAATGTATGTTGGGTTTTGGTGTGTATTAGTGTTCTATTGGAGAAAACGCATTTTGTGTCTCACTGTAATAACGTTCAAATAAATATTACAAAATGGTTAAACGATTAAAGAAGGTATTTTAAGGTTTTAAAGTGTATTATTGTTTAACTGCATGTAGGCTAATCCTCCGAAACGAGTTTGCAGCAGAAACCACGAACAGAGCGAAATGTTATTATTTCTTGAGTAACTTAAACTGCATTTAATAAATGCAACTGAAAACAGGCTAATTGATAAGACATACGTAAATAATTTACGTTTTTGTTTCTGTTAATACGTAAATATTTTACTTTTTAGTTATGTAAATACGTCAGTATTATACGTTTCTGTGTGTATAAAACGTAAGTAAATGTACGTATGGTAGAATTACACTTTACGTAAAAATACACACGTATTCTCATGAGATCACGTTGCATTATGATGAGGACTGATGCTGATTAAAAGATTTAACTTGGTAAAAGTGGAAAATAATAATAATAATATAATATAGCTGCGAGCAGCGATTACGGGCCCAAGCCGGTGGCACCGCAACCCCGGTTCCTACCTAAAGGCACTGGGGTGGCGGTGCCGCCGGCTTTGGCCCTTCATCGCTGCTCGCAGCTATATTTATATATATATATATATATTAGTGCTGGGCCGTTATCGGCGTTAACGTGCTGCGTTAACGTGAGACTCTTATCGCGCGATAAAAAAAATATCGCCGTTAATCTAAGTTGGGTTGGGATCATAAATAGCATTTTCGAATATCGTTATTTTCGCGCAATTCTAGTGTGTAGTATGACATACATACTTGACGCCGCGCCTACTGTCACAGATCGCGCAGCAGGGTATTTTCCTGTCAGGGACACAAGGTGTACTTTTACTTTGTTATGTTGGGCGACGTTCCTCTCGTTACTTTATGTTAATGCAATACGTTGTTAAATGAGTTCATTCCAAGTGCGCTGTATCCTTTGTATGGGCATGAGCGATGCTCATTTACAAATGAATCACTCTTTTGAGTCGATTCTGTTCAAAGACTTCAGCTGCGTCCCAATGTGCATACTATCCATCCTAAATAGTATGTGACATTAGTAATTTTCAATACTATTTAGGGCATAGTATGCACATTGGGACGCAGCTTTCATCAAACAAGTTGTAAGATCTGTTAAATCGGTTCGCGAATCAGTTGATCTGTTCAGTTCCTCACGCACTGAATCGTCTGAACTCAGAAGCGCTTTCAATTCACACTCGAGGAGTCGTAAGTAACAGGAAGATTTAAGAACATCAAGAGCGTTGGATTAAGTGGCCGTGGATCTACAGTTTAGTCTAGTGAAAGCAAATCTGCAAATGCATCATATCTTTGCCAGCGATGAAGATCTTTATTAGTTGAACATCTTCGTAAACTGTCCGTGAATGAATGATTCCACAGGACGATACATTCGAGTTCATTTCATTCAGGTAATACATTTTACAACCAAACAGATTATTACGCCACGATAGCACTACTAAAAAGTATGACATTATCCGGTTTTTGGACATAACAGTTACATTAATTTATAGGCTACAAAAAAACGCTTCAGGGCGTCGGTGCACTGGTTAACAGGTTTAAATAAGCTACCATTGTCCACAGTTTATGAAATGAACACCCGCCATCCCGCGGTAATGTGTGTGTATTGCACAGTGGCATAATCACACGAATAGTTTACATTGATTGAAACTAATTTGTTTAAAAAGGAGGCTATTGCAGTAACAAGGCAGGTTTACATAAAATCATTATGACATATGATGACATTATTTTTTGATCTAACGAGCATTGGCGATGCAAAAACGGACTGTCGTGCGCATTGTTTTTTTTTTTTCAATTACTATGTTAAAAAACCCCGAAGAGAACATGTTACTTGTTCAATTAATAAACAGTTTGTTTGATGACAAATCGCTAAAGATGAAATTGGCCTTCCTTTCTGTCATTGCGTTTTTTTTTTTGTTTTTTTTTTAACGATATTCGACTTTTGCTCCTCGATTGTCAAATGGCATTTTTGGCAGAAATGCACATCCCTATGCGAGGTGAACTATTCTCAAAGACTTACTTTTAGTCATTATTTGGGTAGCACACATATTATAAATGCCTTCGGGAGAATTCAAATGAGCCATTTTAATCTAGATTAATCTAGATTAATTTTAAAATTAATCTAGATTAATCTAGATTAAAAAAATTAATCTATGCCCACCTCTAATATATATATATATATATATATATATATATATATATATATATATATATATATATATATATATATATATATATATATATATATATATATATATATATGTATATATATATATATATATATATATATAAAAAGCCGGTGGCATCGCCACCCTGGTGCCTTTAGGGTTATTGTGCACGACGTGACACAAAATATCAAAATATCTGCTCGCTATCTGCCGAACGGCTCTGGTAGTTCCGCTTCAGCACTGATGATGTTGTAGAATTAGTGCGTTCTGGTTGGTCTGGATTATTGGGGATTTTTTAATTTATGCAGAAATAAGTTATTTATAATACAGATAGAGAATAAAGTTAGTGTTGATTAAAATGAAAGAAAACAATTATATTGATCTGAAATATAGCACATTAATTTTAAATTTATTTAGGTTCAATTACCAAACATACAATCTTAATTTAAAGCAAACAATACATTTAAAATATATGGGTTGTATGCACATAAAAAAAAGAAGATATATCCAAAAAAGACAAGGCCTTAAAGCAGTGGTTCTCAATCTTGGTCCTATGGGTGCCACTGCTCTGCACATTTTATATGTCTCCTTTATCTGACACACCCACTTCAGTTAATAAAGCTCTTTCCTAACGAGCTGATGATCTGAATCAGGTGTGTTAAATGAGGGAGACATACAAACTATGCAGAGCAGTGGCTCCCTAGGACCAGGATTGAGATCCACTGCCTTAAAGGGTTAAACTCTTTTCACTGTAACAGAAACACACTCTCACACACACACACACACACACACACACACACACACACACACACGTCAAGTCACTTACATTTTAGATGCAATATTGACGGTTTTTCTGTTTCAGCAGCGAAAATAGTTAAACAAAGATCACAGCAGAACCATTGCGCATCTCACAGCAACATGTTTTCTCATTACTGAATGATTCAGCATTTTGGACAAATTGGTTTACTCAAAGATTCAATTAGGGTTGTGCCGATAGACGATATCATAGTTAAGCCAGCATCGCAACCCCCCCCCCCCCCATGTTTCCATGGTGACGCGTCATGCTTGGCACGTGATTCACCACAGCCAAAATAGCGCTGTGTGACATGTAACGTTAGCGCTTTTATTTATAAATATTAACAAACCTGGTTACCATGTCATCAACTATCTTCTATTCTGATTCTCAAATGTGTGTAAGTGAGTTTGTTTTGTCGTTTAAAAAACAGTTTCTCCCGAAATACATGGCCGGTGAACTGGGAGAAGAATAGAGTTAACTTTATACTTACACTGTGTGTCTGATATGAATAAAATCCGTCGGCAAATATATTTGAATGGGTTGTTATTGCTGCTTCCATAGACACCATTGTGTATTTTACAAACTATAAATGTATTGTTTTGCTATAAATTATATGCATTTAAATGTCTGAAACCTAAAATAAACATTATGTGGTTAAAAACACTGAATAGTTGTGATATAATATGACAAGCACTGAACGCGTCTGTCTCTGGCCAAAGAGTATAGAAGCACAAGAGGCGAAACTCTGATGCTTTTCTGGTAACAGCCACTAGGTGGCGCTTCGGGAGTGCGGCCGCCATTTTGGGATGAAGATTCCAACGGGAGTTACTGGACAACAGCACAGATAACAGTTTTTTGAGGTAGTTTTTTCTTGCATTATTGAATATTTCCATTTTATGCAACTTTACACATTTACTACTATTATTAGTTACCAACTCCACTTGGCCTGAAATATATTTTGTACGTTTTAATCCCCTGGATCATGCTACAAACATGATGATCTTTATGATGCATTGCTGTGTCCGTTATCCTATAATTGCCACAATTTTGTACAGTGGCTGTGTTTTTGTTTACATTCTCTTGCTTTAACGGTCCTTAATATACGATATAATTAGTTTACTGTAAAGCTATTTCTATTGCTGGTATATAGGCCTAATAGTTGTACGAAATAGAGTCTGTAGGCCTACTACATACGTGTTGTTGTAGCCATTAAATAAGCGCATTTAGTTTCATATTTGTTCAAATATTATAATGTGTTTTTCCCCATGTTGATTATGAAAAGTGAACAGCATGAGTAGGATATGATATCGGGAGACATGAAGTGGGTCATACATGATTTTGACTCATTAGCCTACGTTGTGTTTTGTAGAAAGCCTTTCTTTAAAAATTTATTTCGTTTTGTGTAAATTGTATCTTAATTTAAACAAATTACCTGGATTTATAAGCAAATATAGCAGACAATATAATCATGACATACGGCGAGGTCATTTGCAGTGCTCGTGAACTTGAGCGAATCTCATCATAAATTAACCGAAATATGCCTCAGACATGAAAAATATAGAAAGCTTGCAACTAAATCTTTAAACGAAACTATTCCAAACGAGAAGAAATAGGCTACTCTCTGATTATGTTGCACACTCACATATTATGTATGTCGAAATAACGAGATATTATGTCGAAATAACATTATAAATAATAAATCTTTAAATATATTTGATTGAATGCTGAATGTTGTGCTTATTCGATTTAGTAAAATTAAAACTCTAGTTGTGATAATTAAAATTATTGAATATTAAATATTGAAGTTTTGCTCATTTAATAAGATTAATAGTATACAATATAGGCTATAAGTGCGCAGCTCCCCCTGTCAATGATCTAGCACCCCCTCGGCACCTGCGTTAAAAATTATCTGGCGCTGCCCCCTCTTTTTACATAATTATTTCAACCTAAAAATGACCTCTGCACTGTACTAAATACATAATATATGACTGCCGAGTGGCTTTCACCCCAAAATGGCGGAAGCGTAGCGCTGCTGCTGGGCGCTGGTGTTGCAATGGAACGTTCTATTGGCTTTCACTTCTTGTAAATATACGTTCTTTGCTCTGGCTCAGCGCCAGCCACAGCGCGAAAGCACAGTCTGGATCTGGCTGCTCTGTCACGTGTACATTGTACATCATGTACATTCGCTCCTAGTGGTCAGCTGCTGCAGACTCAGAGCGTGCCGAAATCAAAATGGCTGATGAGATGTAGAGGAAAATATCTCCGCGTTGTGCCTACGCCCCTTAGCTGTTCTAAATCCACTGTAAAACACAGCTTTGCGGGGCTTATTGCTTAAGTGAAAAATTAAAACGTTAGCCCCGCCCCTCCTCCCGATATCATCGTCCATCGCGATGTTTCACTGTACACATCGTCTGATGCCAAATTGGTAGACATCGCAAACCCTAGATTCAATGACCAATCCATACCTGTCTCATTCATGAATGACTCAGTCGTTCGAACGAATCGTTTGAACGAATGAATCAATGACTCGCTCATTAAGACGGTAGCCTGGCGACACCTAGTGACTGTTCAGTGTTATGTTTAAAAGTATCATTCTTTCCAACGATTTTTAATTGACTCATATTTAAAACAATCTCATAACATCATTTAATGCATTGTTATTTTTCAATGTAAATGATGTAATTTGATCAGCCCTACCTAGGGTAACAGCCATATAGTATCTTATTATTCTAAATAATTGAATTTATTGATCAAATTTACAAATTAAAATGAAAGATGAAGCATACATTTAATAAGATTGGACTAGGGGTGCCTTGCAGATATTACAATTATGCACTTTTAAATATACCATTGCCACCCACCGTCAATTTGGTGTGTGTGTGTGTGTGTGTGTGTGTGTGTGTGTGTGTGTGTGTGTGTGTGTGTGTGTGTGTGGGTTGGTTTGTGTGGGTTGGTTTATGTGATTTATGAGGACACAAATTTGTATAATGACGTGTATTACACTGGTATTACAACTTATGGGTGGTTTATGAGGACATTTCAAAAGTCCTCATAAATCAAATGGCTTGAAAAACATAAAAAACAATGTTTTATTAAAAAAATTTAAATGCAGCATGTCTGTTATATGCCTTTATTAAAAAAACGTATTTAAAAAATACAAGGCTTAAGACATTTATTTTCTTTTTTAATGAAGGCCAAAACCACACAGCAGTGAAATGGTTAATCTAGCCCCACTCCCCCTCCCCCTTCCCACACTCACAGACACACACACAGACAGCAGTCACAGAGACGTAGGCTCAGAGAGAAATGACCATATTCAAACCAAAATATCTGACTTCCTCTTGGTTGTTACTAATGACTGTAAATTAGAAAGTTGTCTGGCTGGAGGAGAACTATATAAATACAGATTTTTGTAACTCTAGATGAAACTAACCCCCCCACTTTTGTCAAAAGGTGGCGCTACTGAGTCCCTGCACCACGCCCGTTTCTGAAACTATGCACATGTCACCTGGCTAATAAATGTGATCTGTCTGTCGAGTTTCATGCAATTTTAAGCAATTTCAGGCATGCTAAGAGTCTCAAAAGCATCCAAAAAGAATATTAAAGTTTGATGGATTGCCACAGCAACAGTTTCAAAGATATCAAGAATCCATTCACAGGTCTTCATCTGCCGTGTATTTACATTATACAAATGAAGTTTGAAGCAAATCGGGTAAAAATAAGAGGGTGATTTCAAAGCATTTTGAAAGTGACACACTTCCTGCTGCCAGTTGGTGGCGCTATAACTTTGACTCACAATAGTCACATCCATATGATCGGGCTCTTAGAACTAACACACTGCTGAAGTTTCATCAAGATCAGTTAATGTATGCAGAAGTTATGACACACTTCCTGTTTCACGTTTCTCGCCATAATTTTGTTTCCTCGCCACGGCCAAACCGTTCGAGATATCAAAAATCCCCTCGCAAACTTTCATCCTCAATGTCTTGACTTCACGCTGACCGAGTTTCGTGCCGTGTGTTTGAATTCTCTAGGAGGAGTACTTCAAATTCCTTTGCGTGTGTTTTACCAACAACCCTAAATAGCCCACTTCCTGTTGGGCTGGGGTAAAAAGTAAGAGTGTGAAGTATATATGAAACGATGAGATCTACATGTGTACCGAGTTTCATATTATTACATGCAAGCGTGTTTGATTTATGGACCATGTTTTCGGACCCCGTTCCAGGGGGCGCTGTCGAGCCCCCCTGCCACGCCCGGGTACCATCTTCAGCCCGGCCCTGATGGCCGCGGGTTCTGACATGTGTGCAAAGTGTCAGGAGTTTTTGAGCATGTTAAGGCCTCCAAAAGTGTCCAAAAGGTAGTAAAAAAATAATAATAATAATAATAATAATAATAATAAATAATCCTTAGGAAAACAATAGGGCCTTCGCCCTTTGGGCTTGGGCCCTAAATATAGCTGCGAGCAGCGATTACGGGCCCAAGCCGGTGGCACCGCAACCCTGGTGCACCAGGGTGGCGGTACCGCCGGCTTTGGCCCTTCATCGCTGCTCGCAGCTATATTTATTTATTTATATATTTATATATATATATATATATATATTATATATATATATAAAGCCGGTGGCATCGCCACCCTGGTGCCTTTAGGGTTATTGTGCACGACGTGACACAAAATATCTGCTCGCTATCTGATGAACGGCTCTGGTAGTCCCGCTTCAGCACTAATGATGTTGTAGAAATAGTGTGCTCTGGTTGGTCTGGATTATTCGGGATTTTTTATTTTATACAGAAATAAGTTATTTATAATTCAGATGAGAATACAGTTAGTGTTGATTAAAATGAAGGAAAACAAATATATTGATCTGAAATATAGCACATTCATTTTACATTTATTTAGGTTCAATTACCAAACATACAATCTTAATTTAATTTAAAGCAAACAATACATTTGAAATACATGGGTTGTATGCACATTTTTTTTTAATAAAAAATATATATATATCCAAAAAGACAAGGCTTAAAAACTCTTGTCACTGTAACAGACACAATCTCTCTCTCACACACACACACACACACACACACACACACACACACACACAAACACACGCACACACACGCACACACACACACACACACACACACACACACACACACACACACACACACACACACACACACACACACACACATGTCAAGTCACATTTTAGATGCAATATTGAATAAGCAGAAAAATCGGATTTTCTGCTCTGAAAATATAAATAAGCATACAAATTGAATAAGCACTTTGAATATTCTAAACAGAATAAGCATTAGTCGCTAATGAATAAGTACTAGTACTTAATGGAATAGATACTAATATCTAAAAAATAAGTACTAGTAGCATGAAAAAAGAGACTAGTATGTTAAAATGATTAAATGTTAAAACGGCTTGCCATATTGACTCAGAGCATCAAAAGCATCAAACAAGAATATTAAAGTTTGATGCGTTGCCACAGCAACAGTTTCAAAGATATCAAGAATCCCTTCACAGGTCTTCATCTGCAGTGTATTTACATTATACAGATGAAGTTTGAAGCAAATCGGGTAAAAATAAGAGGGTGATTTCAAAGCCTTTAGGAAGTGACACACTTCCTGCTGCCAGTTGGTGGCGCTATAACTTTGACTCACAATAGTCACATCCATGTGATCGGACTCTTACAGCGAACACACTGCTGAAGTTTCATCAAGATCAGTTAATGTATGCATAAAATATAACACACTTCCTGTTTCCATTATTCGCCATAAATTCGTTTCCTCGCCACGGCCAAACCGTTCGAGATATCAAAAATCCCCTGGCAATTTTTCATCCTCAATGTCTTGACTTCATGCTGACTGAGTTTCGTGGCGATTGGTTGAATTCTCTAGGAGTAGTATATCGAATTCCAGGGGCATACGCTTTCAAACAAACCATAATAGCCGACTTCCTGTTGGGCTGGGGTAAAAAATAAAAGTACAAAGGATATATGAATCGATGAGATCTATATGTGTACCAAGTTTCATATTATTACATGCAAGCGTGTTTGATTTATGGACCAAGTTTTCGGACCCCGTTCCAGGGGGCGCTGTCGAGCCCCCCTGCCACGCCCGGGTACCAGCTTCAGCCCGGCCCTGATGGCCGTGGTTTCTGACCCGTGTGCAAAGTTTCAAGAGTTTTTGAGCATGTTAAGGGCCCCAAAAGTGTGCTAAGAATCTCAAAAGTATCCAAAAAGAATATTAAAGTTTGATGCGTTGTCACGGCAACAGCATCTAAGATATCAACAATCCTTTCACAGGTCTACATCTGGCATGTGTCTACATTATACACATCAAGTTTGAAGCAAATCGGGTAAAGCCTGTTTGATTTATGGACCAAGTTTTCGGACCCCGTTCCAGGGGGCGCTGTCGAGCCCCCCTGCCACGCCCGGGTACCAGCTTCAGCCCGGCCCTGATGGCCGCGGTTTCTGACCCGTGTGCAAAGTTTCAAGAGTTTTTGAGCATGTTAAGGGCCCCAAAAGTGCGCTAAGAATCTCAAAAGTATCCAAAAAGAATATTAAAGTTTGATGCGTTGTCACGGCAACAGCATCTAAGATATCAACAATCCTTTCACAGGTCTACATCTGGCTTGTGTCTACATTATACACATCAAGTTTGAAGCAAATAGGGTAAAGCGTGTTGGATATATGGACCAAATTGTCGGACCCGTTCAAGGGGGCGCTGTCGAGCCCCCCTGCCACGCCCGGGTACCAGCTTCAGCCTGGCCCTGATGGCCGCGGGTTTTGTCCTGTGTGCAAAGTTTCAAGAGTTTTCGAGCACGTTAAGAACCCCAAAAGTGCCCGAAAGCATAAAAAAGCATGAAAAAGCTTAAAAAAAGGAATATTAATGTTTGATGCATTGCCATGGCAACAGTGTCTAAGATATCAATAATCCTTTCACAGGTCTACATCTGGCATGTGTCTACATTATGCACATGAAGTTTGAAGCAAATCGGGTAAAAATAAGAGGGTGATTTAAAAGCATTTTTAAAGTGACACACTTCCTGCTGCCAGTTGGTGGCGCTATAACTTTGACTCACAATAGTCACATCCATGTGATCGGGCTCTTACAACGAACACACTGCTGAAGTTTCATCAAGATTAGTTAATGTATGCAGTAGTTATGACACACTTCCTGTTTCACGTTTCTCGCCATAATTTCGTTTCCTCGCCACGGCCAAACCGTTCGAGATATCAAAAATCCCCTCGCAAACTTTCATCCTCAATGTCTTGACTTCATGCTGACCGAGTTTCGTGCCGTGTGTTTGAATTCTCTAGGAGGAGTGTTTCACATTCCTTTGCATGCGTTTTCCAAACAAGCCTAAATAGCCGACTTCCTGTTGGGCTGGGGTAAAAAGTTAGAGTGCGAAGTATATATGAAACGATGAGATCTACATGTGTACCGAGTTTCATATTATTACATGCAAGCGTGTTTGATTTATGGACCATGTTTTCGGACCCCGTTCCAGGGGGCGCTGTCGAGCCCCCCTGCCACGCCCGGGTACCATCTTCTGCCCGGCCCTGATGGCCGCGGGTTCTGACATGTGTGCAAAGTTTCAGGAGTTTTTGAGCATGTTAAGGCCTCCAAAAGTGTCCAAAAGGTAGTAAAAAAATAATTAGAGGAATAATAATAAATAATCCTTAGGAAAACAATAGGGCCTTCGCCCTTAGGGCTTGGGCCCTAATAATAATAATAAATAATCCTTAGGAAAACAATAGGGCCTTCGCCCTTAGGGCTTGGGCCCTAAATATATATATATATATATATATAAATATAGCTGCGAGCAGCGATTACGGGCCCAAGCCGGTGGCACCGCAACCCTGGTGCACCAGGGTGGCGGTACCGTCGGCTTTGGCCCTTCATCGCTGCTCGCAGCTATATTTATATATATATATATATATATATATATATATATATATAAAGCCAGTGGCACCGCCAGCCTGGTGCCTTTAGCGTTATTGTGCACGACGTGACACAAAATATCTGCTCGCTATCTGCCGAACCGCTCTGGTAGTTCCGCTTCAGCACTGATGATGTTGTAGAATTAGTGCGCTCTGGTTGGTCTGGATTATTGGGGATTTTTTAATTTATGCAGAAATAAGTTATTTATAATACAGATAGAGAATAAAGTTAGTGTTGATTAAAATGAAAGAAAACAATTATATTGATCTGAAATATAGCACATTAATTTTAAATTTATTTAGGTTCAATTACCAAACATACAATCTTAATTTAATTTAAAGCAAACAATACATTTAAAATATATGGGTTGTATGCACATAAAAAAAAAGAAGATATATCCAAAAAAGACAAGGCCTTAAAGCAGTGGTTCTCAATCTTGGTCCTATGGGTGCCACTGCTCTGCACATTTTATATGTCTCCTTTATCTGACACACCCACTTCAGTTAATAAAGCTCTTTCCTAACGAGCTGATGATCTGAATCAGGTGTGTTAAATGAGGGAGACATACAAACTATGCAGAGCAGTGGCTCCCTAGGACCAGGATTGAGATCCACTGCCTTAAAGGGTTAAACTCTTTTCACTGTAACAGACACACTCTCTCTCACACACACACACACACACACACACACACACACACACACACACACACACACACACACACACACACACACACACACACACACACACACACGTCAAGTCACTTACATTTTAGATGCAATATTGACGGTTTTTCTGTTTCAGCAGCGAAAATAGTTAAACAAAGATCACAGCAGAACCATTGCGCATCTCACAGCAACATGTTTTCTCATTACTGAATGATTCAGCATTTTGGACAAATTGGTTTACTCAAAGATTCAATTAGGGTTGTGCCGATAGACGATATCATAGTTAAGCCAGCATCGCGACCCCCCCCCCCCCCCATGTTTCCATGGTGACGCGTCATGCTTGGCACGTGATTCACCACAGCCAAAATAGCGCTGTATGACATGTAACGTAGCGCTTTTATTTATAAATATTAACAAACCTGGTTACCATGTCATCAACTATCTTCTATTCTGATTCTCAAATGTGTGTAAGTGAGTTTGTTTTGTCGTTTAAAAAACAGTTTCTCCCGAAATACATGGCCGGTGAACTGGGAGAAGAATAGAGTTAACTTTATACTTACACTGTGTGTCTGATATGAATAAAATCCGTCGGCAAATATATTTGAATGGGTTGTTATTGCTGCTTCCATAGACACCATTGTGTATTTTACAAACTATAAATGTATTGTTTTGCTATAAATTATATGCATTTAAATGTCTGAAACCTAAAATAAACATTATGTGGTTAAAAACACTGAATAGTTGTGATATAATATGACAAGCACTGAACGCGTCTGTCTCTGGCTCAGCGCCAGCCACAGCGCGAAAGCACAGTCTGGATCTGGCTGCTCTGTCACGTGTACATTGTACATCATGTACATTCGCTCCTAGTGGTCAGCTGCTGCAGACTCAGAGCGTGCCGAAATCAAAATGGCTGATGAGATGTAGAGGAAAATATCTCCGCGTTGTGCCTACGCCCCTTAGCTGTTCTAAATCCACTGTAAAACACGGCTTTGCGGGGCTTATTGCTTAAGTGAAAAATTAAAACGTTAGCCCCGCCCCTCCTCCCGATATCATCGTCCATCGCGATGTTTCACTGTACACATCGTCTGATGCCAAATTGGTAGACATCGCAAACCCTAGATTCAATGACCAATCCATACCTGTCTCATTCATGAATGACTCAGTCGTTCGAACGAATCGTTTGAACGAATGAATCAATGACTCGCTCATTAAGACGGTAGCCTGGCGACACCTAGTGACGGTTCAGTGTTATGTTTAAAAGTATCATTCTTTCCAACGATTTTAAATTGATTCATATTTAAAACAATCTCATAACATCTTTTAATGCATTGTTATTTTTCAATGTAAATGATGTAATTTGATCAGCCCTACCTAGGGTAACAGCCATATAGTATCTTATTATTCTAAATAATTGAATTTATTGATCAAATTTACAAATTAAAATGAAAGATGAAGCATACATTTAATAAGACTGGACTAGGGGTGCCTTGCAGATATTACAATTATGCACTTTTAAATATACCATTGCCACCCACCGTCAATTTGGTGTGTGTGTGTGTGTGTGTGTGTGTGTGTGTGTGTGTGTGTGTGTGTGTGTGTGTGTGTGAAGTAGAAACTTTATTTGTCATTGTAGTTATACAACGAAATTTGTTTGGTAACTCACAGAGGACAGCAGCCATAAAAGACATAACACACATGACATAATAAATGTAATAAAAGTATAAAATATAAAATACTATAATTAAATAATAATAAGTTAAAAGACACAGTATAAATAAGCAAGATAAATATGATAATCTAGTGTCAACATTGATGTCCAATAAGAATGTTTTTGTGCATTAGCAGCAAACCTGAGAGAAGGGAAAGAGAGGAAGAGTTCACTCTTTATATGTTGGAGGGATGGCACAGGCTACAGCTCTGGGGAAAAAGCTGTTCTTCAGTCTGTTTGTACGGGTTCTGAGTGTTCTATATCTTTTCCCAGATGGAAGGGATACAAAAAGACTATGTCCAGGATGAGTTGAATCCATGATAATGCTGCTAGCTCGCTTTCGTAGGCGGCTATCATAGATCATATCAAGGGTAGGCAGCTCAGATCCTATGATCCTCTGAGCAGATTTGACTATGAGGAGTGTTTCACATTCCTTTGCATGCGTTTTCCAAACAAGCCTAAATAGCCGACTTCCTGTTGGGCTGGGGTAAAAAGTTAGAGTGCGAAGTATATATGAAACGATGAGATCTACATGTGTACCGAGTTTCATATTATTACATGCAAGCGTGTAGGGGTGTCACGATTCTCCAAATCCTCGATTCGATTACATTTTCGATTCTAAGGTCACGGTTCGATTCGATTCTCGATTTTTACATGTATTTTTTTTAAGCACAGTTTGCGATGCCATTTTTAGACTAGACTTTTATGTAATATAATATATGACCTTTGTTCGCAATGAACCACACTACATTGTCAAATTTAAAACATTTATTAACACAATAATGTTACAATAACTTATATCTTCAGTCAATTAGAAACTTAAGCAAAATAACCTGCCATGTATTTTCTCTTTTGTAACTGCAGTCTTATTCACAGAAGATGACATTCAAGTTCACAACAAAACAAACACGGTTTAACAGATACATCTATGTTTTCCTTGCTTTACCTCGGTCTTAAAGTACAAACATGACTGTGAAAAATATTAGTATTTAATGTAGAATTTAATTAAATGCATTTATGATGAAATTACAACATTTTCATGTCATGTTCATTTTGACCACGAACTGTGCGCTGTCGCTTTAACTCGGCGCGTGCAGCAAAAATAGACTCGGTACGGAAATGAACGACACTTGTCTCATTCGTGGAGGTGGAGAATCAAGTTATTTGTGACATGCTAGATTTATACTGTTCTGAGTCTGCTGTTTTTGTCAATTTAAAGTTTTAATTTAAAAAGTGGAAGAATATGGTACACGCACTGACGCACATACAGCAGCAGAGCTTGCAAACTGTGGCTTTTTTGAAGCGCGGACTTTGAACGCGAATGTGAACGTAACTCACTGGAAATCAGAAATACTCCCACTGTCCCACACCGGCGACTTTAGTGAAAGAGGAGGTCAGAAGTCCTGTCGATGGGTCTCCTGCATCTGCAGCCATGCTATCTTTTGACTGGCTGTAACTGAGGTAGAGGACTCGCAGCACTTCAACGCTGTTTTTTTCCGCTTTGCATATAGCGACTGGACGTGACATGGGGGCGTGGCAGTATCGACGATTCCATTTTTGAATTCGATTATCGAGATTGTGACTTAATTTCGATCGATTTCGATTTAAAATCGAAATCGTGACACCCCTACAAGCGTGTTTGATTTATGGACCATGTTTTCGGACCCCGTTCCAGGGGGCGCTGTCGAGCCCCCCTGCCACGCCCGGGTACCATCTTCAGCCCGGCCCTGATGGCCGCCGGTTCTGACACGTGTGCAAAGTTTCAGGAGTTTTTGAGCATGTTAAGGCCTCCAAAAGTGTCCAAAAGGTAGTAAAAAAATAATTAGAAGAAGAAGAAGAATAATAAATAATCCTTAGGAAAACAATAGGGCCTTCGCCCTTAGGGCTTGGGCCCTAATAATCCTTAGGAAAACAATAGGGCCTTCGCCAAGTCACTTACATTTTAGATGCAATATTGACGGTTTTTCTGTTTCAGCAGCGAAAATAGTTAAACAAAGATCACAGCAGAACCATTGCGCATCTCACAGCAACATGTTTTCTCATTACTGAATGATTCAGCATTTTGGACAAATTGGTTTACTCAAAGATTCAATTAGGGTTGTGCCGATAGACGATATCATAGTTAAGCCAGCATCGCGACCCCCCCCCCCCCCCCATGTTTCCATGGTGACGCGTCATGCTTGGCACGTGATTCACCACAGCCAAAATAGCGCTGTGTGACATGTAACGTTAGCGCTTTTATTTATAAATATTAACAAACCTGGTTACCATGTCATCAACTATCTTCTATTCTGATTCTCAAATGTGTGTAAGTGAGTTTGTTTTGTCGTTTAAAAAACAGTTTCTCCCGAAATACATGGCCGGTGAACTGGGAGAAGAATAGAGTTAACTTTATAGTTACTTACACTGTGTGTCTGATATGAATAAAATCCGTCGGCAAATATATTTGAATGGGTTGTTATTGCTGCTTCCATAGACACCATTGTGTATTTTACAAACTATAAATGTATTGTTTTGCTATAAATTATATGCATTTAAATGTCTGAAACCTAAAATAAACATTATGTGGTTAAAAACACTGAATAGTTGTGATATAATATGACAAGCACTGAACGCGTCTGTCTCTGGCTCAGCGCCAGCCACAGCGCGAAAGCACAGTCTGGATCTGGCTGCTCTGTCACGTGTACATTGTACATCATGTACATTCGCTCCTAGTGGTCAGCTGCTGCAGACTCAGAGCGTGCCGAAATCAAAATGGCTGATGAGATGTAGAGGAAAATATCTCCGCGTTGTGCCTACGCCCCTTAGCTGTTCTAAATCCACTGTAAAACACGGCTTTGCGGGGCTTATTGCTTAAGTGAAAAATTAAAACGTTAGCCCCGCCCCTCCTCCCGATATCATCGTCCATCGCGATGTTTCACTGTACACATCGTCTGATGCCAAATTGGTAGACATCGCAAACCCTAGATTCAATGACCAATCCATACCTGTCTCATTCATGAATGACTCAGTCGTTCGAACGAATCGTTTGAACGAATGAATCAATGACTCGCTCATTAAGACGGTAGCCTGGCGACACCTAGTGACGGTTCAGTGTTATGTTTAAAAGTATCATTCTTTCCAACGATTTTTAATTGACTCATATTTAAAACAATCTCATAACATCTTTTAATGCATTGTTATTTTTCAATGTAAATGATGTAATTTGATCAGCCCTACCTAGGGTAACAGCCATATAGTATCTTATTATTCTAAATAATTGAATTTATTGATCAAATTTACAAATTAAAATAAAAGATGATACATACAATTAATAAGACTGGACTAGGGGTGCCTTGCAGATATTACAATTATGCACTTTTAAATATACCATTGCCACCCACCGTCAATTTGGTGTGTGTGTGTGTGTGTATGTGTGTGTGTGTGTGTGTGTGTGTGTGTGTGTGTGTGTGTGTGTGTGTGTGTGTGTGTGTGTGTGTGTGTGTGTGTGTGTGTGGGTTGGTTTGTGTGGGTTGGTTTATGTGATTTATGAGGACACAAATTTGTATAATGACGTGTATTACACTGGTATTACAACTTATGGGTGGTTTATGACAGGGTTTCTGCAGGTTTTAGTAAGTCAAATTTAAGACCTTTTTAAGACATTTTAAGACCATTAAGATTGAAATTTAAGACCTACACGACGCATTATCCAAGTTAGATAGATAGTTAACTCGGGATCATTAGAGTATGTATCTATCTATCTATCTATCTATCTATCTCTGTGTGTGTGTGTGTGTGTGTGTGTGTGTGTGGTGTGTGTGTGTGTGTGTGTGTGTGTGTGTGTGTGTGTGTGGTGTGTGTGTGAGAGAGAGAGAAGGAGAGGTAGATATTTTTTAATAGAAAATTGTACTTTTGCATATTATACTGTAAAAACACAATTATTGTTGATTTTAGTTGATCATAGTTGATCATAACTAGAGAGGAAATGATGAGATGATTAAAGTGACCAAAATTATCACGGTTATCACAGAATCCTGTTCAAAAAGTACTAATACTACAGTCAATTCAACAAGTTTTATGTCGAAAAAACAGCAAATAACAAATTGATTAGCATCAAAATGCACTTTTTGTTTACATAAACATTAAAATACCATTAAAAATGATGGCTAGATTTTAAAAGAGTGTCTTGCAACATGATCTCAGAGTCATCTACTAACATGTACAAGTTCAAATAAAGTTTTGACAAAAAAGGTTTTATACAAAGTTAAACCTCATATTTCAGCCTTTAAATATTTTTTTTTTATAAAAAGAATGAGTCAAAAAAATTACTGACATTTACACATTAGCTTATATTTATTAGTAGTGTTTGGGTGAGCCCCCCATCCTTCATGTTGACGGAGCTTTCAATGTTGTTATGGAAAGGGGTGATTGATTGGTTGGTTCCTGTCACATGACCTGCGGTGCGTGCATTTGCGGCATTCTGAAAAGTTTAGATTTTTTCCATCTCGTTGCGCCTGGTAAAAAAATTAACGCGTCGCTTCAATTGACCCTTCGCGTGGAGCTTGATTGACAGGTGTTCTGACCAATCATACTTCGCCATCCGCCATTTTGTCGGACCTAGCAGTCAGGAGAGTTATGTAGATTAACATGGGAGGATTTGAACTTGAAAAACTGAATACTGGCGCATTTCCGCGGTTAAAACAACATTCCTTCTTATGTTAATTCATGTTTATTTGATGCTATAAATGAACTAGAAGGAAGAGATGATCGGATCACGAGCAGCTTTAACTGATGCTCTACAGCGATCTGTCACGGCACATTAAAGAGCCACAAAACGGTATTTATTGTTTAAATTTCTTTCAAAAAATGACCATATTTGAAAGGTGAGACTTTGTTTAATATGCTTAATATCAAAAGTAACCGAAAAGTAACCTGGTCTGTCCTGTCTGTCCGCGTGTTGTCGGTCTCCTCTCTGCTCCGCGATGTATTTTTCACTGCGTGAGAACATGGTGAGAGCGTGAGAGCTGCGTAGCTTGTCGGAACATAGCGCAGGGTACCCGCGGGTCTTAAAAGCCTTGAAAAAGTCTTGAATTTGATCATCTCAAATTAAGGCCTTAAAAGCCTTGAATTTAGTATACAAAGTCTTGGATTTCGTTACAAAGGTCTTATATATTTTTTTGCCTTTCCTAGGATTAAGTTCATACCGTAACAAAATTAACTGTAATGTAGGCTATTTCAAAATGTATGCAGCGTTGAGTGCACCGCGCGCTCCACGTCATCATAGCAGAAAAAACGATCGCGTGCGCACCCGTTACTATGGTTACTAGGCAAGTGAGGTACAGAACAAGATAGTACCTAGCCTAGTTTAATCTGCTGTGGCCACAAATGACAGAATTTAAACCCCAAATAAGAGCTTTTCTGTTAAAAGAACATATTTTCTACCCGGTCTTTTCAATAGTATCTGGCAACCATGCGCGCGCGCGCTCTCTCTCTCTACACTGCTGAAGAAGCGCGGATTATCTGAAAACACAGACAAGCTGGAGTTCAGCGATCTTTAAGATTTTCTACTTAAAACAAAGTGTCATTCAGTTGGTCTGTGTTCTGTCACGAGCCGCTTGCGCTGTTTGTGCGACTAAATCTGCAATCAAAATGCAGGCTGATATCCAGCAGTGTTCTTAATATTGATATTATACGAGCAGGAATGCAATGTTTCCCGAATATCCACACGATTTCAAATGTGACATTGATTTTATACAACAGTAAAAAATAAAAGAAAAAGGGGTAACATTAAGTGATGTACTACATTTAAAACAGCATTGTCAGGCTTGCTCTATTTTGCAACGAAATATGTGGCTTTGAACGAATCGTGAGATTCAATGAATGAATGACTCAAAGACTCACTCATAAAGATAGTGAGTTACCGCCACCTACTGGCTTTTAATGTTTTTTAACATTGCATATTTAATGAACATTGTTTTATTTAAAGCATTATTTCCTCCTGCTAAAGAGTGCAATGTCAATAATTCTCATAAGCTTAATTGAATTGGCCTAGAGAGAATAATTATTATGACATTTTCTGTCTAAAGACTACATATAAAATAATTACCAAAAGTAAAGTAACTGCAGTTAGACTAAAAGTTGACAAAAAATGCAAAGACTTTTCGTCAACTAAAACTATAAAAAACAGGATGACTCAAATGTGATTAAGACCAATAAGCATTTTCGTCTGAAGACAAAATGGTTGCCAAAATTAACACTGGCCTACACACACGTGCGCACTACAATGCTGTTGCGTATGTATTAAATATGACTGATAATTTAAGTAAATTGTTTTATTTAATTCAAGTAGCCTCCTTGTACATAATTATTTTCTAGGGTTTAAAATGTATACAGATTTAACATTTTCCCCTCATACTTCTGTCGGAATGGGTTCGAAGTTGGCATTGAATTTCATTTGAAATGGTATTAAAAAGGTCTTAAAAAGCCTTGAATTTAAGTTGGAGGATCCTGGGGGTACCCTGATAGCGACAGTAACTAAGGAGGGCGGGTCTTTGCGAAGGGTCAATTATGAGCACGCTTGCCGCGCGCCTACATTTGAACAAACTGTATACATTTTGAGTGCGGAAAAGACGCGATATGTGAACAGCCTCTGGCGAGCTAGCTCATGTCAAGCCACGAACTACTGGAGCACGCGAGCGACGTGTTGGAGACCCCTGCTCTAGAGCTCCGCTTTGTAGGCTACAACTCGATACTTTTTTGCTACTTTGTAATAACTTTCTGCGGCAAGCGTTTCTGGAAATGAACGAGGGTAAACACTTTTTTAGACCTGACTAAATGAAATTTAAGACCTAGGATGAAAATCTGGCCGTTTTTAAGACTTTTTAAGGCCTTAAATTTAAAGTCCAGAATTTTAGACTTTTTAAGACTTTTTAAGACCCCGCGGAAACCCTGTTATGAGGACATTTCAAAAGTCCTCATAAATCAAATGGCTTGAAAAACATAAAAAACAATGTTTTATTAAAAAAATTAAATGCAGCATGTCTGTTATATGCCTTTACTTTATTAAAAAAACGTATTTAAAAAATACAAGGCTTAAGACATTTATTTCCTTTTTTAATGAAGGCCAAACCACACAGCAGTGAAATGGTTAATCTAGCCCCACTCCCCCTCCCCCTCCCCACACTCACAGACACACACACACAGAGAGCAGGCACATAGCCCCACTC